>CAUYTI010130955.1:0-38288 GCA_963575145.1 Galago senegalensis
GGGACCTCACCTAATGTGCATGATGCAATGGCACATTTCAGAACCATTAAGAACAGAGTACAATTGTGATGGATTGTTACTTAGTTCAATGTAAGCATCTCACATTGTACATCGTATCAGTACACTGAAGCCCATAAGGGCATCAATGTACAAAGTTATGATTTAATTAAAATATATATATATATATATATAAATCAACTAACAATGCGAGAATGCAGTGGTCTTGATGGCAATGGCCCTGAAATGGAATATGAAAGATAATTTATCAGAATGTTACCAATAATAGCTAATATCTATTAGTGTTTACTGTTAGCAAGGAATTATTCCACACCCTCTGACAGCATTTACTCATGTAATCCTCATGGTGGCCTCAAAAAGTGAGAACTCTTTGGTCACCATTCTCTAATCAGGAGTGTCCAACCTTTTTTCTTTTCTGCCACACATTGGACCACATATTAAATGCACAAACACTATGTAAAGCTGATAAGCAAAAGAAAGTTTCATGTGCAGTTTTTTCAGCATTCACCACTAGAGAGAACCAAAACAGTCCTCAGCTAATCTGCATGTGTCCCGTGGGCTACAAGTTGGACACTCCTACAGTCTAAATGAAGGGGATAAAGCTTAAAGAGGTTAAATAATTTTCCCAAAGTCACCCGATTTTTGAAAGGCAGAGAACACCTCTGTCTTGTGCCCAGAGACTGAGTTTTTAGCCACATTGCTTCTCACTTGTCAATGCTGTAAAAAAGATTTGCTGCACTGGGAGAGAAGCTGTACTCTGTGTCCTTCCAATTCTGAGGCTACTTGGTTCTAATGGAATTAAAATGCATTACCTTGGAAGCATAAGACAGTATGGAACTCAGACACTGGAGGGAAACAGAAGAGGGGTAGGTAAAACTTAATGAGGGAGGGAAAAGCCTGGAAAAATCGTGAGTGAAAGGCACAGGTCAAGAAAAAAAAATGCATTCCTGGCAGGTTGTTGGCAAGGGACAATTTGTGAAGGTTATGCACACAGGAGAGAAAGGGGATGAGGAGTAAGAAGCAGCAAGGACAGAGGACGTGAAAATACGTTCCCTGCCTTAGAGAAACAACATTTGGTGATCTCACATGAGGTTCCAGCCACCGCATTTTGTTGACAGCACAGACAAACTAAGGAAGACATGAAGAATTACCACCTCCTCGTCAAGGGCCTTTCTATGAGCTTACTTTCATTATTGTTCTTCAAGTTGATTAAATACCACCCTCCCTTCCAAAAGTCAGGGGCAAAAAGATGGCAATTAGATCAAAATGGATAATTTTTCATGCCTAGATCCATTTAACAAATATTTCTTGAGCACTTACCATTTGTGAGGTGTTTTTCTAAGTATTCCCCCACTCCCCAAAGGTAACTTTCTGTGTTCACTAAGTGTATTCTCTGGGGGCAAAAAAGTATACACACACCAGTACGGGTATGTAAAAAATGTCAGACATGCTAAATAGTCCTATGTGCGAATGAGAAAAATGAAGCCAGGAAGCATAAAAAGTCAGTATATGGAGAGAACTGTTGAAAGTCTATAGGAATTTAACTAAATATTCAAGCCAAAAAGGAGAAGGAGAGTGGTTATGAAATGTGTTGGGGCCCACGTGGGTTCAGTCTGTGTTTATGAATCACGAACAACATGAAAGGTCTTGTGGCAAAATGCAAAGGACACTGAACAAATCACTTCCCTTTCTTATATTCATTTCCTCGTCTTTAAAATGAGAATCCTAGTATTGCCATCTTGGTCACCAAAAGAAGCTGTTCTTTTAAAATGTAAAGTACATACATGTAACTTTAACTCACTTCATTTTTGTACCTCTGGGTACACACACGTACACATGTGCACACACACGGGCCAGCCCATCTCAAGTCTCATACGGTCCATCTGCAGAAACACTCTGACAAGGAACAAGCTTATGTGTGGCAGAAACTAACGAATATGATCCATGAAGGCTCCCAGAAGCCTCTGAACAGGGGAACAGATTTTTTCTCTACTAGGGTCTCCTTGGATTACAGAAGACTTCACAGAGCTCTTCAGTCGCCTCTTGAAATCCTGGTTTCTTTCCTCCGCAAGAGACTCAAGGAAATGGAGCTTGTCAACTGTGCTTATGCTAATAAATCTCCTTTCCAGTATTTCTCCTGACATTCGAATGCCTTCCTGAACATAATAAAAAGGTCATTCTTCACCTGAATTCCTCTTCTCCAAACTGCCTTCTATTTCTACAAATCCAAGTTTCAACAAGTTTGATTTCACTCCTTCTACAGTATTTTATTTGCTTTAAGCAAGCTAAAAATCCCAATTGCCACCCCACTCTCCACTCTTAATAGCTTGAATGGGGATTATATTTTATTGGCTGACTGTACAATATGGATTCATTTTGAAAGACGTGATTTCTTTTTTCATGAGTGACAGAAAGAATTAAATGCTCATTTTCAGATATTGCCTGAGGATTGCTTATGATTTTGTTTCCACATCAATTCAATAACGTTCTATGTATCAATTATGCCGAGCTCAGCACTCTCACCTAAATATAAAACAATCTCCCGCGAGCCCTGAAACTTGGACAGGACTTTCACATAGTGCAACCAATGCGTCAGTCCCATTCTGTAATTCACAGCCTTGTCCCCAGTTTTTACAGAAGCAATTCAAGTAGCAGCCTCCAGAGAGTTATGCATTCTTGGTTCAGAGTAATTCCTTTCAGTGAAAATAGTTGTTCGAAGTTCTGGTAGGTTCCGGTTGTTAATTTAAATGCCTTCTTTATTTCTAAGCATAATCAAGAATTTAGCACCCTTTTTAATGAAGGGTTTAGGGAAGGGGAGTGAGATGGGAATACCAGGAGAAAAATTTTGGGAAAACCTGGGACTTTTACCAGTGAGAGTGGCAAGATACAGGCATGTGCTGGATTATTTTGTTTGTCCGGGATGATTCATCTGCGAAGGACAGTCTGTCAATTTGCTTGAACTGATGAGTCAACTGTGGTCAACAAGGCAGGCTGAGGCCTTTCACCAGGAGGACCATCTGGAGGGTCCACAACTTGCACGAGGCGTGGTTAGCCAGGGCGTTGGTTGGTGCCCGAGTCTCTGGGCAGGCTCGGGAGACCAAGCACCCGTGGTCCCAGCACTGGAGCCCAGCAGCCAGCCCTTCCCGGGTTTCAGCGGGATGCAGGACTACAGTCCTCCGCCAGCACTCTCCGCTCAGCTGGACTACAGGTCCTTGAATAGGAGGAGGCGGTAACATTTGGGACGCTCCCCACTTCCCAGAAGTTTCCACAGCCGCTTGCCAGCCAAGGTATTCAGAAATGCTCATGAGAACAAGTGACCGCGGAGAGCGGAGAGGAGGGTACAGTAGAGGAGAAAAGGAGGGAGGCGGGTAATGGGCCAGCTGTCCAGCCAGTGGGGGACAAACCCAACTCCGGCTGCAGAATGGAAGCGATCGCAAAGCTACTGGGGGCCAGGAGGACCCGAGCTGTGGGCAGCAAAAGGAACAAACAAAAACAACCAACAGGAACCTTTGCCAGAGGGCTGTGGACGTCAGGAAGGACTCGGTTTGGAGGTATGGAGGAGGGAAGTAGAATAAACATTCCTCTCTTCCTGTCTGGCTCTCTTTTTTGTTTTGTTTTTAACGGATTTTTGTTTTCCTCCGCTGAGCGAGAAAGAGAAGCAGCCCTCAACTCTGCCGTGGGGAGAATCCATTATTTAATTAAAAACAAGACAGCGGGTTTCCCTTTTGCTTTTCAATAACTTCAGCAGCGCTTCCTTCTCCTTGTCCTCCTATCTTCTCTCTCCCGCACCGTTTGCACGGCGCTCAGAGCGTAGAGCTTAATTCCCCATTAGTCTCTGGAGAAAGACTTTTTCCTAGTTTTTCTGTCCTGCGTAGCAGGCTCTCATCTGCCTAAAAGTATAGAGTCCGCTGCTTTGGACGTCACTCTCGGCCTTGCCCGCAGGTACAGCCCAGGGATTGCTCTAGCAGGTGAGAGCGCCCCTCCGCCGCATAGCAGTCACACTCCTTCTCATTCCTCGCCCACATTCCAGCCCCGGGCTGAGTTGCTGTTTTGCCTGCAGCTCTCAAAGGACATCAAAAGAGTATTGTTTTGATGCCCTTAGACCCAGCGTGGGTGCCTGTGGTGAGGTCGCTCAGTAGATTTGGAATCTGCACACCTTCAATCTTTTTTTTTTTTTAACATACTTCAATTCCCAGTAATATAATAATAATAATAATAATAATAATAATAATAATACATGCTACCACAAAGCTAGGAACCAGAAGAGTTTGACTTAGACGCTCACCCCCAACAAAATTCTTGACATTCCCTCTGCCAGTTCTCCTTTTCTTCATCTACTTTCTCTTTCCCAGGAGAGCTAGAGTTTCTGGCGTCCCAAAGTTAATTCACCATCCTTGACTCACGTTTGAGATAAAAGCTGGCATTAGTCATTTTGGCTTTGTGGTAAGGCCACACGGGATATCGCCAACAATTCATTCAGCAACATGCGTGGAATACTTAGTAGGTTCTGAACACTGGGAAGAGACCCAGGAACTAAAAAGATAAATGTGGTGGGTTTTTTTTTTTTTTTTGGTCTGTTTGCTTGTTTGTTCTTTTTTTTAGTAACACCTCCTCTCTTCTCTCTGCTGTTCTAGCACTTTCATTATAGTCCTCATCTTTTTTAAAATATTAATTAAGCTTTTAATATATGCCAGGAGTTGAGGTAAGAGCTTTATATGTATTTTGTCACTTAATTATTATGAGGATCCTCTGAGTTCAGTAACATATTAGGTCCATTTTATAGGTGAGAAAACTGGGGATTAAAGAAGTCGAACAGCCTTCTCAAACTCACACATCTAACATAGGATGATGCAGGGGTTTGTAACCAGACAGTCTGACTCCAGGTGTGTGGACTCCCAAGGAGTCCCTGTTTTAGTGGAGGAGTCAGACCTGTAAACAGATAAATGTATCAAAGAGGTAAATGTTGGAGCTGTAGAAACACAGAGACAGCAGTGACTCACACCACCTGGGGGAATCAGAAAAGTCTTTAACAGACAACTTGACCTGTGAGGTGGGTCTTGAAATATGAGTAGGAGTATCCTAGTGAAACAGGTGGATGGGAATGGGAGGTACATTTCAGGCTGAGGGAACCATGTATGTAATGGCCCAGTGGAGAAGGCTGCCATGGGATGTTTAGGAAACAAAGAGTGAAGCATGAGACAGTGTTGTGATACGAAACCCAAACTCAGCAAATATATACAAAATTAGGGGCAACAATGTCATAGACCTCACAGCAAGTGTATCTTTCGTCTTAAGGTAAAATGACTTCAGGATAAACGAAGTGACATAATCAAGTGTGTGTGTGTGACTATGTGACTATGCTAACATGATTAGGAGAAGTCTGAAGAATAAAGCCTAGAGAATAAAGCTGGTAAGGACACTAGTTATAAACTTAGTGTACACATATGAGAGCCTGAGTTAAAGGGAATAAGACTGGGGAGAAGAGCATTTGTTCTCCAAAGAATATTAAGGTTTCTATCTGTTTCTAGAGTATAAAAAAAAAAACACTTTAGGCATAACAAATTTTATTCCAAATAAGAAGTCCTCTTAAGAGAGCACCAAACCATCACTTTTACTTTTATAGGTATAGTTAAAGTCTATGAAGCTTAGGAAGATTAAAGCCATGCAATCAACTACTGGAAGAATAATAGCTATCTTTTATTCAGACACTACTATCCACACCCTGGCATCCCTTAATACATTTGATCCTCCTAATGACTTTCCAGGGTAGGCGCAAGATACTCTTAACCGCGTTCAATACGTGAGGAAGCTGAAGTTAGTAACTTGGTGAAGGCTACCCAGATTATTAGAGACAGAATGGGGATTCAGAACTAGAAGTATTTGATCCCAGAGTCCGTGCAGTTTTTATATGCTGTGTGCTGAGATTGAAACTTAAGCGCACGACTCCAGATTTAATTCTCTCTTCACTAGTCTTTGTTGCCCGTATCCTCAGTTAAAAGCATTTCAAGCATCACTGGGCACCCTTTCCAGACTGTCTGCCTACTCTACTAATATGACTGAAAGTCGACTTTACTATGAATTCATTTCTAACAAATACACTACACAAGATATTATGATGATCCTTTCTAAAAAGTGAGAGATTCATGGTGAAGGACAGGGCAAATACAAAGGATATCTTCATGCAACCAGATGCATAGATAATTAACACTTTGTATGATACAGAGATGAAGAAACAAAGGCCATTAGAGAAATAACTAATGTTATCCACGTCTTTCTTGTGCCAGTGTCTTCACATGTATTACTATACTGACTGGGAGAGATGAATCAACTTGCTCAGTGCTACACAAACTCAAACTTGTATTTATCTAGAGCTACACTGAGGCTCTTAAACACTGTGTTGCTGCGGTCAGAGTGGTCAATGATGACTGAAGTCCATTTGATGGGCAGCAGTGGACCAGAAATGGTTAACAATCAGCTTTCAAAAAGAAAAAAAGCTCTTATTTGTAGTGTTTGCCAGTTTCCAATTTCTGTATGGCATAATCAATGACTGTCACAATGGTGAGTTTCAAGCTGCTAACATGACATCTCTAGAGATAGAGTTGAGAAGAGATAATATGCACATTCTGTTCTGGAGAGCCTCCACCATACAAAGAGAAGGAGATTCTTGAGTAATATTTCACAGGCAAAGTGGGAAAGATTTGGGTAATTCTGGAGAAAGATAGTGAATGAAGGCTGGAATGGGGATTAGATTCATTGTACTCAAAGCAAGTAGAAATCATGAGCTACTTTTGGTTAGATCAAGTGAAAAGACTCAATTAGGATTGATTGAATGTAGATACTTCCCTAAACTTACCATTCCTTAGAGCTGGCAATTTTCTTGAAGAAAAAGACTTAAATGTTGGCTTGTTCTATCTGAAACTTTTGGCAGGCACTTGTATTAATGACTGCTAAAACTGAAAACATACTTAAAATATTGAAACCACAGAAAGATGAATCAAAAAGGTTAACCAATATGAATTTCTGGCAATACATCTACTTTTTTTTTTTTCCTTATGGCAAGGACAACAGAAAACTGATGTGAAGGTAGCATATTGATGAGAAATATGGCAAATTAAGTTGAAAAGAGTTACTCAGTATCACCTTCAAAACCTGTTTGTATGTAGTCTGAGTATACCTCATGCTGATCTTGTATTCAGAGGAAAAAATGTATTTGCATATTATAGGAGAAACACCTATATGCCTCTGGCCAAAATAGCCATTTGAGAGAGAGCAGTGAAAAGACTTTGTGCAGGCATACTTGTAAGAAACTGAGACAGAATCCGATATAGCAGGGTTAGTTACGGGCCTAACATGACCAAGACTTTGGCTGAAATAGCATTTCTGACTATGTTAAGGAATTAAGGTTGACTATATAAGGCCAATGAAAAAGCCCTTTGGAAAACTGTCCAGATATCCATCAGTAACCTCTCCTGAGCCGTGGTAAGTGATGAAGGTCACTTGCTGATGGGTCGGGAATGGAAATGTGATAGGGGACCTCAAGAAGAGGAATTTACCCAATGTGTACAGGTATCTAATGGCCCAGATGAAACCTGGGTTCATGAAAGGCTTTTGAGAAGTCCAGCCTGAGAATTCCTTATAAAAGTCTCCAGCAAAAACCCCCTGACTTAAGGCCTACATGGGAGCAGAGGTTTGCACTCAAATTTCTATATGCCCAAGAAGTTTCTCTATGCTTTGCTCAAAGATTCAAACTGCCTCTAAATGGCATGGTCAGTAGAACAGACATTCAAATTATCCCTTTCCCCCGTAGCCTCAGGCTTCATCAGATAAGAACAAAGAAGTAATGGCTAACAACATGTTCTCCATTAAGTTATGTTAAATTGGGTTATGTTGATAGGGTTATGTCAAAAGGTGTATGCTGAGTGAATTATCAGAAGCTAATCACAAGGTAATCACATGATGTTTAAATGGATTAATGAGGTCATTGCTGTATTGTTCACATGTACAAAATTCCCTATATAAACCAACTACAAATAAAGAAGCTTGCCATTTTGCCTGAGTGAGCAAATGGTCACCTTTATTTAAAACACAATTTCAATAAGTGTGCTTATTCTCTGACATCGCTTTCCATGAGACCCTTACGGCAACAGCATATACCTCAGAATATCTGTCCTGTCACTTTATTTTATGTCTTTCTATGTATAAAATAACACCAATGCTTCCCTTCTTCCCTACATAAAGAGTTAGTACATAGGCTAGTGAAGAGAAAATAAAAAAATTAGCTGGCATCCACAAATAATTCTTGCTTTCCCTTTGAGCTGATAATCTAGCTCTTGAAAAAAGGGTCAAAATAAAATTAGGTTGACCATGTAACAGTGTATTTGTATTTTTTCCCCTGTGAATAAAAAGCCCCTATCTTATTTGCTCTGGATGAAAAAGTATATTCATCCTAAGAGTTAATAAAACTAAATATAAGGAAAATAAAGTGATTGTCAAGCATGATTGCCACTTAATGCCTTAGATTCAGGGATAGACATGTACCTGTGCAATTAATTATGGTGCTGGATCCACTTGTTCACAGTAAATATCTTAAGAAGTTGGAAGAGTCAGTCAAACCTCAGAGGGTCTCTCTTCCTTTAGGATTTCAATTTAGGTGGATATAACCTCAGGTCTTCAGATAACCATATTTGTAGTATGAAAAAAGCTGAGCTACAGCAGAGGAAATTGAGAAAATAATTAAAGACAACCAGAAGCATGTAGGAATAAGATATGAAAAGAAGGATAAAGAGTCTTGACAACTTTGCTCAAATGTCTAGATAGCTCCTGCTTCTAAAATTCCCAGTCATTTAAATCAGTGAGTCACCCACTATTTTTTTTTTCCCTTTTGGTCAAATTGGTTGGAGTTGGCTTTTGTTTATTTAATACATTCATCTGAAAGTATCCTGATCATTACAAAAATCATAGTCAAAATGACCTTACCTGATGACAGATTCCTGCTGACTAGCTGGGATTATACTAATAATGTATCCCTAACTTAAAAAAGAAAAATGAAAAAAAAAAAAAAAGACAGAGAAGAGGGACTGGGGAAATACCAGGAGCTAAATTTCCTTCTTGGCTCATGTTCCAAGATATGCTAATTTATTCTATTTTTGTTTCTCTATGAGTCATCTCTCTTTGGACACCTCTTTCGTTCACTGGCACAAAGATCACAATACACTCATCCCTCATTCCTTCATTCATAAATTATCATGGCTTTATTATTTACATCAACACACTAAGTCTTAACAGAACAGGCAAAAGACAAGGCATTAAGTTGGTAAGAAAAGAAAGGAGAAAGGAGATGTTAATCATTCTCAAACTAGAAGAGCAAATAAGCACTAGAAAATGTTATGTTCATCTTAAATTTCATAGCAGAAATTTGTGAAGATAGAAAATAACCACCTCAAGACAGAGTAATTTGGGAGTTTTTCTTAGTCTTCCCAGGAAGATCCCAGAAGCTGGAGGCAGTAGTTGGGGAAAAAAAATGAGAATAGAAAATGACTCAGCCTCTAGTTAGGGGAAGACATCTGAGTAACTACGTTCCACCTTCTCAGTCGGGCTAAATGATATGATTCCAACTCTCAACACACTTCTCAAGCTGCCCCATGATATTTCCTTTCCTTTAGAGGTCGAATATAGTGTTCATTTATTCCTGTCTTCAATACTTGTCTCAGCCCTGAAATTAGAGGGATAACCCTAGACTGAATAACTCTTGAAATGCCCTTGATTCTAGAAAAAAATAGCCAAGAATTTTACCCTTTGGAGATTCTTTCCTAGCTAGATATGTACACCTGTCTTGGACAGAATGATTGACACTACAACGTATATGCCATTTTCTATAATAAGATAAATCATTTGCAAGAAAGAAGTCTATCCACCAAATAGTTTCAAGAAATTTTTAAACAAGAAAGAATGGCCAAAGATCATTTAATCTACCTCCATGCCAGCTACAGCACACCGCAGATTCTGATAATTTCAGTGAAAGCATGAAGACATGTTTATAAATCTTTTTATTCATTGGCTTATATAGCTGTTTTAATACGTACTGCATTTTCTCATAAGCTTTTCACCTTGAGGTGCAATTATGAAGTGAATTTCTTGCCCTTACGAAGAAAAGTAAACACATTAAACATCTCCACAAAATGTTAAAATGCTGGACATTAAATTAAATTAAATATTTGTCCTATAGCACTGTTAGCTGAGTAGGTTATGAATCATCTATGTTTGTGGAATACATTGCTTAGAATTATAATTTTGCCAAATTTACCCTGTAAAGAACAAAGTACAAAGAACATTGAGGCTTAAAATCTTTAATACTAAACTAAGTCTGTGGAGTCTGCAATATTGGTACTGCATCCATAATCATGCCTTAGTGAAATGTTATACAGAACATTATTCATAATATTTGCTATGAAAAGAGTTTGGATAAATGCACTGCATTTGAAATTGATTAATGCTGGCTGATGTATCCAGATTTTTTATTATACCAAGAATTTGACTTCAAAGTTACAGGGTGTCTTATATATTTTCTTTACTCAAAAATGGTACATGTGCCTTTAAACTAGAATGGTACGCATAGCTGTATGAATTTTGGCTATGTATTCTGGCTCCTGGGACCCTTGCTATCTCATCTTTCATATACGGTCGTTAGACTGTTGCACTGATTTTTCCAACTCTGGTTTAGAGTGTCTGTTGGATGATATAAAGCCTTAGGTTTCTTACCAAAATTTATTCAAAACATCCCTGCCTTTATCAGATTATTAATTACCTTGTATAATAATTTATTACTCATTCACATGTTCATGACTTCATTAACCAGAAAGTAGCATGTGCCTACTATGGGTCTTTCTAGTCCACACATATATCAGAGCATGAAACAGACACAAAATTGTCCTCATTGAGCTTTCCTTCTAGTAGATAGAAACAAGGGAAATACACAAGTTAAATAGCTATAACACTGTATGGTGATAGAGTCTAAGGAGGAAAATGAAAAAGTAAAGGGAGATAAGGAACACTGTGGCTGGGTGGTGAAATTTTAAATAGTTGTTCATAGAAAGCTTCAGTTTGAAAGTAACATTTGAGCAAATACCTTAATGGAGGTGATGAGTAAGTTACATTAATAACTGCCAGAAGAAAGTTCCAAGCAGCCGAAACAACAGGCTCAAAGGCCCTTAACTGGGAGTATACCAATAATATTTAGAAACAGTGCAGAGACCACTGTGGTTTGCACATACTGAATAGGAGGCAAATAGGAAACTGGACTTCAAAATATGTCTGTATTGGAAGACAAAGTGTTGCTTTTAGAAAAAGATTGAAAACTGTTCATCTAAACTATTTCTAAGGCCTGGACAAGCATTACATGTACAAGCTTAGATTACATGATCAATGAGCCTTGATTTGTTGTTATAAATCTTTTGTTTTTACCAGTTAAGAACAAACAGTTATTTAGGAATTATACATTTATTCAAAAATTGCTTCTTAATACTTTCCTGTAAACTCAACTATCCTACTTATTCCAGGGAAAAACTCATGGATAATCAAGGGCTACGAGTAATTAATTTGACTTTCCAGGGGTCCATTAGATCATTGGTAATTTGTTTGTTTTAGAAAATCAAATATACATGATTTTCATATTTTTACAGTCATTTTATGTGTACTTCATATTGCTGAGTGGAATGACTATAGATCATAATAGCTGCAATGTGTAAGACAAAATAATTAGAAATAACTTTAAGGAGTTTAAAAAAATACTCATGTTGGTATTTATTTTAACGCATCAAACATTTGAACACCCAGTCTCTGAGTCATTTTCTCCTTACACAGAACTAAAAGAACTAATTATTTTAGTTGAAAGTTGAAAACCCTTGATGAGACATTCTCAAGTTATAGGGTAAACACAGGATGTTGGACCTTTACTAAACTGTATGTTCCCACTGAAATCACTAATGAATTGTGAGGTTTTGCCGTCCATTTTATATAGTATAAGTTTTGTAGTCAAATAGCTTAGCTAGATTCTTGTTCCATTCCTCATGTCTGAGACAGGAAGGAAAATGACTAAGTGGATTTCTAGTTCTACTGAAATAGCTATGCATTTCGTTTTGTACCCAGACAGTGAACATTCTGCAGTCTGAAATAAGAACATAATATTTACCATAGACTTTGAAAGTTTTTATCCTCCAGAACATCAGTGATGTATCTTTATTAGCTAGCATTATTGAGGATGTGAGTTGCAGAATTTTATTAATTTCATGACATGTGACAGATATTCCTATTAACAATGAATATTAAACAATAAAATTCAATGGAGTATCTCTTCAGAACACAGATACCTATATCCAGTACATATCTAGATTGATTTTAGAAATCATTTACTTAAAACACCTTGAGATTCAGGAATTAAACAGAATTTTGCCTTACACATATGAAATCTCGGTACCTCTTTAAAATCACATTTCCTCCTAAACTTACTATAAATCCCACTTAACCCTCTAATTCAATCTTTGTCATTACTCCTTTAATACAGGTCTTGGTCTGGTTACTTAGAACTTCTGCTAATTAGGATTTTGTTCTGGCGTGGGCCTTTTTGTTTTATTCTCACTGGTAGCAATTAATTTTTTACCACTCTCTTACTTCTGCAGACTGTTCCTCATTTCATGTTTCAAAGTTGTCACTTTGATGGCTGGGACTTGACTCATTCTCTTGGCCTTTCCTAAAGCTTAGTCAGTCTAGACCAATCCCTGAAGACCCAATGGAAACCCCTTTCATCTCCTTTTACCACTAACAAGTAAGTTTATGGGCTGTTTGAGGGTCTGCATTCTATACAAAGAAGCACTTTTTTATCACTTATTATTATTCATTCATAATTATTTGAAGTGCCTATTCTATTAAGTATGACTAGACATGTGTCTTCATCATGGAGGTAGGGAGGAAAAGGAAAAACATCAATCAAATTTGTTGCATGCTCTAAAGTGTCATAAAGCTTTATTCAAAAAGTACGAAGGCACACAAAACACCGTGCTATACAGCGGTAAGGAAGATGTTACCAGCTTTCAAAACCACCATTGGTTAAATTTCAACTGTAGTGGAAATTTTTTTAGAAACATCTTCATTCCTCAAATGTGTATATGCTTGTCCTAGCTATGTTGTCCCATACTATTAGGATTAATATTTTAATCTAGAGCGAAGCCTTCAGGAGCTCCGGCTTCTAGCTGGAGCCTTCAGGATCCTAAGTCCTGACCTCATCAGACCCTAAGTCCTGCCTTCTGTCCTGTGTCACTGCTTTAAGCATACTGTCCTGACTGATGACTCATTCTTTTATGCTTAAAATGCAAACTTCTCTCATGTTCCAGGTAGCATGAAATGAATTTTTTTCTTGGCTGAATGTTAGTCATTTTACCTCTTGCAATAAGATGTACCCATCATGATGTTCTGATGTGTGACTAAACTGTCTGGTAAATACCACTGGAAAACTAAGTATTGTCAATTGTAAGAAAAAGCAATTGTAATCCAAAGGCACCTGGAGACACTCTTCCTCTTGAGAATTAAGTGAATATACTTCCATCCCCCCCTTCTCCTAGATTTGGAAAGACAAATTCTCTTGGAGCTTCCACTCTCTCTCTCTCTCTCTCTCTCTCTCACATTCTCATGTTTATTTCTAACTCTGAGCTCTTGCTTATGCTATATTGCTCCACTTATAGAAATGGTCTTGTCTTCTTACATAAGATACCAACCCATACACATAGGGTGTGCTGCCTTAGTAGTTAATTTCCTCAAGGTAAATATGTTTGAAGGTAGAAGACTTTAATGGTTTTGGAAGGATGAGGGAATTTATGTTTAAATCCACTCCCCCCACCTCAAAAGCCATAAGCGTATTATTTTATTCACGTATATGTGTATATGTACACACACACAATATGAATACAGTTCTAGAATCAGAGTGCCTGAAGGAGAATCCTGGCTTTACCCTTGCCATGACCCATTGCGTAACCTTACGAATATCATTTCAAATGTCTGGGCTTCAGCTTCTTCACGAGCACCTGCCTCATAATATTTTTTAAAAGAGAAGATTGGGGTTTATCTATTAATTCATACAAATTTCTTAAAATAACCTAACATACATGGTAAGTGTCCAATAAATGTTGCCAATTAACTAATTAAAATATATTTAAAAGCCATTGGCCATTTCCAAACTTTTATTATTTTGTTGAATGCAGAGCAGTTTTCCCATTGTTTCTGTGGCCTTAGTTACGTATGACCTTTGGAGTTAATATCCAAGTGGCTTATCAAGGCATTTTCTTAAACTAGGATACATTCGTCTCTAAAAGGAATTCTGCGAGCAACTGACTATCCATTAAAATGTATATTCTACATTCACACATATGTGTATCTAACTATGTATGAGTATAATATGGACACGTATGTTTAATTACTCCCAGAATTCCATGTGTTTAATATCATATATATGTATATATACACACACACACATGTAATACGTTATATAGTTTGATCCTCTTGAAGGTGGTATCTAACATGTCATTACACTTTGATTATGAAAGACTGACTTTTGTTCTGTCATTACACTTTGATTATGAAAGACTGACTTTTGTTCAAGGTCACTCCCTGAGTGCAAAGCAGGGATTCTAACAAGGTTCTGTCTGTGCTCAAAGCTCAAGCTCCTTCTACTGTATTTGGTCAGTTATCTGTGTGATCTCATTTGATCCTCACAGCAATCCCATGAGACCGGCACTATTGTTACAACTTTTTACAAAGACACTGAGCCTTACTAAGGTTGAGTTGACCAAGAACATATACTATTGGACCCAAATGAGACACTCTGCTTTTTGCAAATACACTTAAAAAAATTATATTGTATTAACACCCACCCCTAAATAGAGGAGGTCGAATAGAGAGGGCAAGTATCCAGGTTAGATATATCGTTATTTGTTCTAACATATGCCACTCAGAGGTGCAGTTGAAAGAAAAACAATTCCCTAAAAGAATTCTACAGAATCCTGTGGGAATGCTAGTTCAGCCAAATTTATCTCATGGAATATAGAGTTAAAAGGCATTTGCCTCCTAGCAATCGCCTTTCTGAAGGTTCATAAGATGTAAATGAAATGTTAATGTTAAAGCGAAGTGGGAGAAATTACTTACTTTCAAAGGAAAAAATATATAGTATAAGAACTCTACTCTAGAATACTGTTAATATAAAGAAAACCCGAAGAACGAGGCAGGCAGGCTTTGGAGAAAAATCACAGCTGAAGACTGAGGTTAATAGCATGAAAAGAAAAAGAATTTTAAAATGTGTGTGTGTGCACGCATTTGTGCAGCGAATCTTCAATGCAGCTGTGACTCTTAGCCTTCTGATGAAAACGCAGAACCTGATGGCTTCTATGTGGATTTCTCTGCTGCAAACCAGTTTCACGCTACGGTAACCCAGTGATGCACGAAAGGCTATTTCATGTCCCAGGCAAGTGGTTCAGGAACCAAGATTTTATTATGCTTTGGGGATGAGAGTTGTGATCCTGCATCCCTGATTTAGAGCCACTTAGGGCTCCCACAGCTCCACCCCGGTGTTCTAAAGGAAAATATTCCTTCATGCTCTCTGCCTGATCTGAAAGCGACACAGTTTCCCGATGTTCCGCCTGGGAAGTGATTCAATCTCCAGAAATTGCCTGAGAAATCAAGCCTTCTGCTGGGGTGCCTGGATTTCTGGAACAGACCAGGACGAGCTTGGCTTTTAATCTGAGTAACTTGAGGATTTTGTTTGTAACTTAAAACCGTCACATAACTCAAAATAAAAAAGAAGTGACACGCGCTCTGGCTTTTGTAGACATTGGGAAAATCCGTATGACAAGTAAGGTCTAGAAATTCCTGATTTAATCTCCCCGGGAAAACGCAAATATCTTCTGCTTAGTACTGGACCGTCGATTAGGTGGTCTCCCTTGGACGGAGGTGTCAGCCGCGGGGGTGAAGGACGTTAAAAGTGAGGGAGTCCTCAGTTCAGGGGTGGGTCGCCCCCGCCAGCCAACCAGTAGCGGCCGCTGTTAATTCCCAGTAGGCGGGTTTCCACCTTCACCACCACCTCCTGCCCCTTCGTTCTGCCTTCACCCCCGCCCTGGGACTCAAGGGGCGCTCCCCACCCTCATCCCCCTACTGCCCTACACCCCTCTGTACCAGACAGGGATGCTGCAACATCACAGCAGAGAAAATTCCACGAGGAATGAGCCAGTAGGACCGGCGTACGGGGGCAAAAAGAGGCCAGGCTGGATTTCCCAACCTTAGCGAGGCGGGGTGGGCAGCTAGAAGGGAGAGGCCACATCAGGAGGCCGCCGGCACCAGCACGTACTGGAGAGTTAGTCCCGAGGGCCCGCCCCGGCGCGCGCCGCTCGCCTGTCTGCTCCTTCCTGGAGGCGTGGCCGTGGGGCGGAGCCCGAGAATCCCCGCCCACTCGGTCCCCAGAGCCAGGGCTCCGGGTTCTCCCCCATCCCGGGGCTGGGTTCAGTCTCGGACTCGGTCCTGCAGCGCCTCTAGGCTGCAGATCCGCGTTCCAACCACCTGCTCCGCACAGCGTCCAGGGAAGCGGGGAGGAGACTGGAAGAGGGAGGACGCGGGAGGGGGACAGGAGGCGGGAGGGAGGAGGAGAGAGGCAGCCTACACACGCCTTCCAGTCCCTCCACTCAGAGTAGCCCGGAGACCGCTGCCGCCGTTGTCGCTGCTACCACCGCTGCCACCTGAGGAGACCCGCCGCCCCCCGTCGCATCCCTGGCGATTCCTTCCTAGCATCGGGCTTTTTATCCACACTGCCACTACCAGTATTATTATTCTTATCCCAAGATAAAGCAACTAAAAGAAGATACCAGCCAAAAAGAAGCACGTACACATTTCTGAATAACTCAAGTGTCTCCAGGAAAGAGGGTCTCCAGTCCCTGAAGGAGCAGCCAAAGGGACGGAAGGAGGGTTGAGGCGGAGGGAGGAGGAGTTGGGGACATTGCGTGGTGTAAAGTTGTGTGCAGCAGAGACCCGAAGGTGCAGCGCCACAGCCCAGGGGACGGTGTGTCTGGGAAAAGGCGCTGCCCCCTGCGTCGGGACCCGCCGCGCGCGGGCACCGCGGGGCCTGGGACGACGCCCCCTCCTGCAGCCTGGACTCTGTCAGTGGACCAGCAGAAGGAGGAGGAATATGGAATCCACAGCGGCCCCCTCCTGCCGTCTGCTCTTCTGCCTCTTGATCTCTGCAGCCATCCTCAGACCAGGTGAGCGAGGGCCTGACAGCAGCCCTGACGTGGGTATGAAGCAGTTTCCTGGGTCACCAGCCCGGCCTCTCACCCTCGCTGCTGTGCGCTCCAGCGCGTGGGGGAGGTAAAGGGACCGCCGTCCGGGCGCAGAGCTGGCCCCGGGCTCGGTCACCTGTGCCGCGCGTTCGGGCTTGGCTGATTGGCTCAAGTTTGGGCAGCAAGCAGGGGCACTGGGCAAATCTCTGGGAACTTTGTGGGGATTGCCGGGGCCAGCGGGCAAGATTAGTTCGACCCTCTCCCCTGGGCCCTGTGGCTCTCACGCTGAAGGCAAAGTCTCTCCCTCTGACAATTCCTCCCGTCTCTGGGTGTCAAAGTCCACGTCACTGAGCCCCAAGCGGTTTTCCTTTCACTTAGCTCTTGATGAAAGTACTGCCCACACTTTTTCATGATAAATCCCCTGTAACTTTCCGGTGGTATGATATGAGCAAGAGAGGGGAGGAGTAGAGGAGATAGACTTTAATCACCCCCTTTAAAATACCTCCTAATGCTTAAATTGTGGCACCTCCACCACCCCCCATTATCAGGGCGGGTTTTGAGTGTAGGGGTAGCAGACAAGTAACAGCCGGAACTGAAATTGGTGGCCGACCATGAGACCTTGGTGCCGGGTTTTTAGATTTCCAGGATCTGCGACGAAGCGTTAGTTCTCAGTTCAGTACTGAGCCCTAGAAGAAAAAAGGGAAAAATTCCCAACTGCTAAAATATCTCACAGGGGAATCCCTTTCCGCACCCTGGGGTCGTCTCCTGGCCCTGGTATTCTCAGGCCCGCTAGGCAGGCGACAGGAGTTGGTCATGCTGCGCGCTCAGTCACTTGACAGAGCGGCAGGTTCGTTTCCTCGCCCGCAGTGAGATTTGCTGGATGTTTCGCTTTGAGGTTTTGATTTCTATCCCTTCATTGACAGTTGCCAGTTAAACTCCTACTTCCTGTTATTTCGGCCTGTTTGTACTTAGCCCTTTCGTTAGCTTTTTCAATGAAGAAACTCACTTCTTTTTTGCATCTTTTATTCCAGCACACCCCTTAAAGCTGAGGCCTCCGGAGAGGTTTGAAAGCCTTTGAAACGCTCCCAGGAAAAAGGGAGAAAGTGGGATTGGGGGGTAGGAGTCCGAGGGAGAGATCACAAGTGTTTGTGAGTTGCTGCCGCCGCCGCCGCTGTTGGGGTGGGGTGCGGGGCCCTCTCTAGATCTCTTTATTAAAGTTCCATTTCGGGGTGAGGTAATGAGCTCACCTGCTGTTTCTGAGGCTGGGAAAAGGCGTCAGTGTCGGTGACAAGTCTCAGGCTCTGGGGCGGGGACTGTGAAAACGGTTCAACAGGATTTAAAACAGGTGGGGTAGAGTCAGAACAGCGGGGAGGTGAGAAGGTGAAACCCCCTTGGGTCTGGCACAGGGAGGATCTCACTCTCTCACGATTCCTCTGTCCAATAAGAAAAGAAAGGTGCTCTGTAGCCAAGGGGAGAGCAAGAACGGAGGATGAAGGTGGTGTAGGTCTGTAAAATACAAACAACCACACACGCAGAGTTGGTTTTCAGTTAACCCTTTCGCCACTTTGAGACTGTAATCTAAAAAAAAAAACTCTACTCCCCTGACCACACCGCCCAGCTGCCTTTTTCCCGCGGTCACAGTGGAATTTATCTTCAGTTGGGCCACGTCAGAGAACAGGTTTTTCCACACACTTCGAGGTTCCTCTTTCAGACCTCCTTCTTTGCGGTTCTTTTGGCGCCGCAGGTTGGTGTAACCAGCGGGGACAGAGCTGCGTTCTTGCCCAGCCTAATCCCCTCGCCCCGCCACCAGTCTCTGCTGATCTAGGGATCGGATGCGGCAGATCTACCGATTCGTGGTTTCCCTGAATCATCGGGCTGGCATGGCGCGAAATCCTCAGTGCGAGTCACTGTGTTTTAAAAAGAAAAATGACACTAAAGGAGTCCTGGGCAGCAAATGCGCCTCTGGGAACGCAGTGCCTTGCAGAGTCCGGCGGGGGTGCGGGCCGAGGCCCCGGCTGGGCCGGAGGGTTGGAGGGGCCAACCCATTCTCCTGCCCGCCGCGCCTTCATTTCACGAGCGGTTTTGATATTGTGTGCCCAGGACGGTAGAACTAAAATTCGAGTTTGTGAAACTGCTCCGCCGGGTCTTTTGGCCTGCAGTGGCTACATGGTCATTTGTACATTTTAGGCATGCCGTGTTACTTGTTTTGAAGGCAGAGGAATAATATAGACGAACCAGAAAAACTGAATTGGGAGATAAAGGCAGTGGAGTGTGTGCTCAGCATCCGAGATAGCAGGAATCTCATTATTCTTGTAGAAAGAGCGTCAGCCTGTGGTGACATTTTGTATTGCTTTAGAAAAAGGCTTTCCTTGATTATTTACAAGGGGGTGGGGGGATGGGGCATTGCAGTTAACTGTTTCTTTACTTGAGTCACGTGTGTGCCCTGCTCTAGGAGTTTTTCATAATTGCTCACTGATAGAAGGTTCCTTCCCAGACACAAGCACACAGAAAGCTTTTCAGCGGGACATTATGTTCAGAACATACCAGTGTATCTCAACAGGCCTTGGGAAAAGCACCAGTGCAAATACTGTCCTTTCAGACTACTAATGAGAGACTATTAAAATTTATTAATTTAAAAACTGCGGACGGTTTAGTAGCCAATATATATTGTTCTTTTCCTGGATGATTTATTGAATCCAACGACGGTTTATAATTTAATGGGACATTATTTACAGGAACTAGGTTTTCTAGGCTTGGCTCAGGACCATCTGCCTTCAGGTGCTCAAGTCCCTGAGCCATTGGGAGCCTTCAGTCTTCTCCTGTGTAGAATACAAGGGCTGGCTAAGGTTCTACTCTCTGAGGCCTCTTATAGCTCAAAACTCTTTCTTTCTAAGGTCTTCAGGTAAAAAGCTGATCTGGTGGTTAGGATTATTTCCTAATAGTATTTTTCTAACAGTCTCAGTCTAAACAAAATTCATATGAATTGTATTACTGGACAAAGATCAATGGACTCTAGTTGCTAATTCTCTATGTTCTTTATTTTTACAAATGCATTATAATGTCCGTGCTTTATACTTTCAGCCCTGAATAAGACTGTTTATTTGAAAAAAAAAATGTAAGAGAAGGGAATTAGTTTTCCATTCTCCTAGTAAAAGAGACCCCCAAAAGTGGGAAAGATTTTTAGGTCTCAGAAAACTGTTAATGTAACCCATCTGTCCTGCAAGCCTGCCTTTAATTAAATTGCATGTATTGCTCCTGGGATGAGATGTAAGTGATGGTTAAGTTATTTATATTGATTTGCGCCATGGTTGCAGATGCAATATAGAAGGAAATAGAAACTAATACATTTCTTTTGTTTTAAAACATACAGAAATTCAAAATATTTTGCCTTACCAGAATTCCAAACTTTTTCTGACTTTTTAGAAAATTCACACTCACTTATTTTTTGTAATAGAAATTGGATGAGCATACAGGCCCACTCTTTACTTATTAAAAATGAGAAAATTAATAAAAATAGACTTTAATAGTCTTAAGTGTCATCAGAAACTCTTAAAACTTTAGTCAGTACTCATGTGTTGAGCTTTTAGCCCGGCCATCTAAGAATGCTATAGTCTTCTGGTGAGAGTTGTTTTCCTGCTCCTTTTTATTCCCATCTGTAAAATTTTCTTTCTGTGTAAGGCATGATTCAGATTATGGTGAGATTAGTAATGCTCTGGCTCTGCATTTTGAATTTTTCCAGTAAAAACATACCACATTAATTAGCATATTGTTAATTGTATCATATCATTACTAGAACAACATCTTTTCATTTATTCCACTTAATTATTACTTTGACCACTTTATTAAAAGAAGGCCAATGTGTTTTCCTATTTTTTTCTCTGTATTTTTCTTCTCTCAAGTTTGCAGGCCACTAACAGGAGCCTTTGTAAAAGTGAACGCTCTGTAAGCTGTCATCATTACTTGGTGTAAGACGGCAGCACATTGTCAGATAGTATTTTAAATGCTTTATAATCACCGTGTCTTATATTTCCAAATACACCTCTTTCTGTTCTGGCCATTTATTTAGCACAAAACACCATCAAAGAGTTCTAGCTCCCTGAAGCTATTAACTCAAGTAGACACATGCAATTTATATCCTAAATATGCTGGGAACCACATAGGTGCAGCTATGATAAAAGAGCACCTCTGTGCCTCTGTGTACACATAGAAACTTAAAATGTAATTCCTCTCACAGTGCTAGTTTTATTCTTCATTGTTAAGTTTTCACAAAGGCTCATCTCGTTTACCTTAACCATAAATGTCTGTGACATATGAAGAATAGAATGAGCTAACTTACTTGAACACAAAAGAATGTTTTCTTGGGAGAGGTGGGTGGGTGATCAACTAATATTTATTTGATTATTACTTTTGTATCCCAGCTCATTTCATTTTCAACAAGAAATTTAAAAGAGCAGAATGCAATGTTTAAATTTACTTTTCATTCCTTTTTTTAATTAGGGTAGAATTTCCCCTTCCCTATGGTGAGTATAGTCAGAACTAAAATGTATATTCCATTCTATGTTCAAAAAAGTTGCTATAGGCGATTGGTAAGGTTGAAGTCTATAGTTATAGCTTCCCTGCAAAGTACAGAGAATTGTCATAATGTTTGAGCTGCGATTTTCATCTAGGTAATTCTCTGTTTAAATAACAAATTTCATATTCTCTTTTTTACATTATTATTGAATGAACTACTTACATATTTTAGATAAGAGTACTTCAAAATGTGCTATGGTTTCCAGTAATTGTTTTATGGTAGCCTATTATCATAGCCCATTATTGTGCTGTATGTTCCAACAATGAAATTAGCTTTTAATGCTTCCTCTGTTATTTATCCAGACAGTTCTCAATTATCCATTCCATTGAAGGGGAAATCAGAACTGTGCACATTCCAAAACAGCTTCTAATCAAAGGATTACTTAACTTGACTTTGAGTTGAGGTACTTCCATTACTATCCCTAGGCTTAGTACCCTAAGAATTCACAGTATTTTTTTTTTCAAAATAATGAAACTGTAGGGGAATAGGGGAATAGGTTAATCAGAAATAGGTCACTAGCTTCTCTGGCTTGCTTCTTTATTATAGTTATTGTTATTATTTTTCCTCTTTCCTCTATTACTTTGTGGACTGATGTAAAATCTTGGCTAATGTCAGACAAAATACAGTCACACATTCACAAGATGAATTAAGTCTTCCCAGTCTTTATAAGTCAAAGAAATATCATTGATAACTTACTATGACCATGGAAAATGGTACATTTTTCTTGCTTTGTTCAATCACACTGACTTTAGCTCTTTTCATCTGTAGGTAAAAGGTTTAGAGAGTACTACTTTTAGGTTATTTTATGTAAAGTGTCAAAGAAAAGAAAACAACTTTCTTGTACTTTCTGCCTTTAATACAAAATCAGCATTGGAATACTGACAATGACTGAAGTGTATCCTAATTTTTCATTTTTCCTTTTCCCTGTATTTATCATGGCTGATGCTTTTTAAATTTCTTTTGCTACATTGCATGATGATATTAGTTACTCTTTTTTCTCAGTTTACCATAAAGTTTTTAATACCAAATTTTATCTCTGTGTATCCTCCAGTACAGTAAATACTGTAACACCGAGAAGTTGCTTCACATTCCTTTTTCTTTACATTAAATAGAACTCATGATGTATAGAGAATTAAGCTCCTTCACTCATGGATTATAAGAAAGTTTCATAAAGAACTTGGGAATTAGGATATAATGTTGCTTCCTGATAATTAGACTACAAAATAAAACTATCAGGAAAGCACAGAAGTCTGCAAAACTCAGCACAAAGCACAGACCATTGGAACATGATCACACTTTTACAGTGTATTAATGGGAAGAAAAGAAAAGAAAAGATTATATATATTAGTAAGGAACTCATGATTAAGGATAGCATAATCTTAGTTCAGTATGGAAAATATAGAAAAAGTAAAGTGGTTGAACAAAATATGGTTATTGGAGACATTTGTACATCAAAACACTAGCTTTTGTAGTGAAAGTAGACTTTCTAACTAGAAGACAGGACTTGGCCAGCCCCCTTAGCAGTTGTAGCTATTTTTGTAGAGAAAGATGTAACTCTCAATCTAAAGGCCTAATGCTATAAATATTCAAATCATACAATGAATTTGCCCATGCTGTGATTTCATGGTTACTAAGAAATCTTTTAATTATAATGTGACTTCTTATACAATTGATTTACAAGGAGAGGAAGCCCTAGCTGGAAATGGTGAACATTGTAAATAATTGGTAATAACAGCTTTAACATAAACCAGTAAACTCGTTTATGAGTTTGGCTAGGGAGAGTACATCCTTGAAAGATGGGAAAAAAATGGCAAGCTTCTAAAAGAAACTTCTAAGCTGTGAGGACTAAAGGCTATACATTGAAACATGGAAAATTTATCTTGTGAACCCCCTTATGGTACAGTCAGCTAGCCATTTCCCAGGTTGTCACCTTTTGTGTTATCTATCATAGAGATTTTTTCTTTCTTTAAGTCTTTTGACACTTTCTGTCTTAATATGCACATTATTTGTAGGTTGACCATGCTTCATGGTATATCCCAAGATTTATGCCTAATATCCTGCTGCTGTTATTAATGGCACCCTCTTTCATTCTTAAAAGTAGTTTGGATGACAAATTATATGGTCACACAGCTAACTTGTGTGTCTATATGTCTGTGTCACAGTATTTAACTATAAGGAATATGGACTTTATCCTGACCAAGTACATACTTCTAACCCTTTTAAATTTAAATAGCAGCTACAGTGAAATATCTCTAAGGGATTATGTGCCCATTTCATGCCAAGTATAATAGAGATGTGAAGTTATAACCTGAAATGCCAAAATGTTGTAAATGTGGAACACTGAAGATCGCCTAGTTTTGAATGGAAACTGAATTGGTCTGAGATGCCAAGGAAATAATAGTGTTTGAAATTCATCTGGGAGTTATACAGAGCTATGAAATTATTTAGAGAATGCCTATTTTGGTCTGAGCCTGAAATCCCTTTGCAGATAATTGTACTACTTCCACCCTTTTCTTTTATGAGGTTCCTCAGTAGCCTGTTACCAAATTTTATCTAAAAAATTTATCAGAGATGTTTATAACATTGAAGGCAGCACCAAAGTCCTTCTGTACATGTAAGCTACAGTTGTATCCTTCAGAAATGGTGAGCTAATGTGGGGGTACCAGAATACAGGTGGGACAGTTGGTTCTAACACTGACCATTCCTAACAAATTAGACATCCAAGTGTACTTGGTTAAGCTAACCTAGATTGTCTCCAGCACTGAAAAAACCGCAGAAATGGATAGAAGTAAGGAAAGTTGAAAGGGTTTTGTGTAAGCATACATGATAAAGGATGCCATAGTTTTGTTCTCATTAGCAGAATAGAATGAAGGGAGAGGGCAAGGGCTGCTGTGATTAAAACTCTAGTCAGCTTGTACTCAAGTATTTCCTCTAATACTTAATAAGTTTCTGGGCATGGGATTTACCTTGTCTAAATCATGGTAAAAACATAAGAGGTCTAGGTCTGTTTCTAAATTTTTGAACCAGAGTATCTATCATTTAACTTTTGCTACATGATAAAACACCAGAGCATAGTGGTTTAAAACATCAACCATTTATTTGTTTGGTACGTTATTCTTCAGGTTGATAATTTAGTCTGGACTCATTTTTTTTTTTTTCTGGTTTGGTTAGATGTCTTCAATTTACTGCAGTCTGCTGTGGGTCGGCCTAGGAAGCTCTGCTTCTGGCAGGTGGTTTGGCTACTGCCCAGAAAGAATAAACTCACCTTTATGTATTTTCATTCTAAGAGGCTTGCCTAGGCTTGTTCTCTTGAAGCCTGGGCTTGTTCTTTTGAACTCTTCTAGAAGCAGAGTTCTCAGAGAAAGAAGTGTGCAAGACTTCTTGAGGGCTAGCCTCATAACTGGCAAACCATTACTTCTGCTATGTTCTGATAGTGAAGACAAATCACAGACCAAGCCCAAATTCAAATGTGGGACTTCATCTCCACCTACTAAATGGAAAGAGCCAAAAGGTCACTTTCCAAAGATTGTGGATAAAGGCCATACAGAGAGAATTAGGACCATTTTTGCAACCAGGTACTCTTTACAATAACCATAGAGAAGGTACATTTATTGCAGAATCCTTGGCTCCCATTCACAATTTATACCCTTCTCTTTGATATCTTTGGGCCAAAATTATAATCTATTGGAGAGGCTCAAGCAGCATCCAATAAGAATACTATTTCCTACTGTTAAAACTTTAACTTCCCAGGAATGAAAATATGCAAAGTTGTATGTGTGTGTTTCAGAAAGAAAGAAAGAGAATAAAAGACATTGTGAAAAATACCAGGCATGCAATTCTTGGTCACAAGCTAAAATGTGGTACAAGAGGGGTTGCTAGAAAGATGAAAAAATTCTTAGATTTCTATCTTGTGTAGCCCCCTATTTTAGAGCTGAGGTCAATGAAGCCACAGGTGAGAGATTGCCTATAATCCAATGGCAAATTAACCACAGTTCTTAGAGTCTACAATGTTTTTAGTTTTATTTATGCTTAGGCTCACTACACATTAAAAATTTGGAAGTTAATAACCTTAAAATTACTTAGTTACTTGCCTAAGATTACATTTTTGGTCAATCTAGATTTAAAACTCTTGTAAATTGGCCACTCAACATAGACAACAGCATTCAACAAATATTGAGCGCTCAGTATGTACAAAGCATTGGGGTTGGGATAAAGGAATAAACCAGTTACTATAAGATCAAGTCCCTTCCCTCAAAGACATTAACATTCTGTCTGGAAAACAGATACCAATTAACGATGTATCTAACTATCTGCCAGAAGTTTTGTTAAATAATGTAAGAACAAATAAAGAGCATTTTATACCAGAGTAGCCAGATCTAGTTTAAAGTTAGAAGAAACTCAGAAAACTTCTTTCAGGAAGAGATATCTGAGTTATGTGCTGAGGAATAATTAAGCAAAGAATGCAGGCTGAAGGAAAAGCATGAAGGAAGGCATGAAGGTGAGAAGAAGCATGGTGTCTAACTCCTGGAGGTGAAGGAGTGCCTGTCTCTTTTCAGGAAAACTAAAGAAATTCTGAAGGTTGAGGCAAAACCCAGGGATTGCTTCAAGTTGTTCAAATGCTCTCCTATGATCTCCTTAGTTGACTTACATATACATTCTTCCACAAGTATTTTCTCTATCTGGTCATAGGTACAACACTTTCTAAGAAGATTGTTTATGGTGGTTATAGGCATAGATTTTATATTTTCACTGAGATGGATGTGTCTCTAAGAATAAACAATTCTTATGATGTCATATCTAAGACTGAAATGTAATACAAATTAGTATTTGTCCCCTTAAATAAATTCCCCACTTAACCCAACCTCAGTGGATGCTAGCCTAGTTCTTAAACAGTATTTCTTGGAGAAAAATCTGTTTCATATAAGATTAAATTGCTTTTCTTATGATACTAGAATAGCAAATAAGGATCTGTTTATTAAAATAATCCCTTCATCTTATTAGATGTTTTCCTCTTTGCTGATAAGAAATGTATCTGTCTTCTAGAAGAAAAGATAAAACAGTAAAAAATAATATAGTTTCAGAGTTTAGTTTAGAGGTTATTATTTTCTAAAATTCATCTAAAATGCTTGGTTAGAAAGGATTCCAGCAGCTTGAATAGTGATTTTTTTTTTCGTAGACAATTTAGGTATACCTTTATGATATTTTAAAAATAAATTCTCTGCTTGATTTTTATAGACTTTCCATGCTTACAGATACCAGAGTGTCAATGCATAGCATAGATTCCTTTGCTCAAGAGCTAAGAGCTTGGACTAGGATAAGAGAAATAGTTTGCTTTCTAGACCTTTTCTCTGTTTTCTCGTTTATAAATTGAGGAAAACAATACTACTAAATTCATTCGATTTGACGATTAAAGAAGGTAATGCGTTTATATGGTGCTTCTTAGTGCCTGGAACATCATGGACACTTAACCAATGATAACGATTATGAATGACCTTCTTCAGCAATCACAGTATGTCAGTAATGTTAGTTTAATCCCATCAGAAAAACTTGTGAAATACCTCATTTCATTTATTGGGATCTATATTTCAGTTCCAGCAGAACACACGTTAGGTTTTCACAACAGAACGAGGAAGCATATTGTATTAGCCTGTTTTGTAATCTCAGTAAATGTCAAGTAACTTTGCAGTTTTCTCAACTTAGAAAAAAAGAAGAAGAAAAACATAAATTGAAAATTAGAGCTTTAAAATGTAATTTTCTGCAAACACAAAGCCATTAAGAAACAGGAATATGCTCTAAACTATAAGGACCTAGATAATGTACTATATTACCCTAACAGAAACTGGCGCTGTTACATGCTTCTGTAATTGGAAAATATTAGGCCTTAGGAAGAGAAAAAAGCTTCAGGAACTGTAATGCAGTCAATCTGATGACAAATAAAAGGACATTTTTCTCAAATGTAATTCAATAGAGGGAGCTCTACTGCTTTCCTTTTATGAGCACTGCGGTATGCTTTCATTTATTATGATTTTCTAGTGACCTCTAATTTAATAGTGCAAATTAGTAAAAGCCTATAATTTTGATATTAAGAATATGTTGGAAATGGAGCGATATCCTTCTTTTACTCACAGATTTCAAAAATTCTTTTGCAACTATGTAATACATGTTTAAATCATCTAGTGATTTATAATAATAAGTCACTAGATGAAATTCATGTAGGTATACGCTCGAGAAGCAAAGCATCAAAAGAAAACCAAATTTATTTCTAAGGATAAACTAATGCGTGTTTCTACATTAAATGTGTGGTAGGCATTACACAGTGAAATATATGAATAATAAATTTTTCTGAATTTTTTCCCTACATTTTTATTTGAATGATTATATTTCTACAAAGAAACAGCCTATGGTTACATCCTTCCTTCTCAAATATCTTCTTAATTTAGATAGCATCAGTTATATATTCAATTAAGTTGATATTCATAATTTTGTCTATTAAGACTGTAAAGGTAACTTTCAATTTGGTTATAATGAAAAAGGTGTTGTTTTTTTCTTGCACCAAAACTTATAATTCTTGTCACAAGTCTTCTAAAATGCTTAAAAAATTTAAATGGTTACGAATTTATGCAACCTGTTGTAAGATATTCCTTTATGATGGAATTATGAATTGACTCTGTGTGTGACCCTGAAAATCTATTTATCTTTTGTGAGATTCCTGTTGGTCATGGAAGTTTGTAGCATGTTGTCTCTTTGCAGCTCAAAGTACTAAGATTCAAAATTATACTTTGATTTATAAAATATAAGTTTGAGTTGATATTTAGCAATAATTTTACTTGAGAACCAACTAAGAAAAGTATTTTTAAATGATGATCCTCATTTTTTAATTTGAAGTGGAAATGTTCTTTTACATTCCTTAGAAAATTGCCTAATACCACACATTAGATTTCCTATTTCATTCTTTATTATGGCATAAACAAGCTATTGTTAGGATGGCAAAACTGTATCAATAGGTGAATACTTTGATTAATTGTCACAATTGCTAAGATGTAGGAACAACCCACGAATGGTCTGGTTTTTTTTTCCAAGACAGAGCCTCAAGCTGTCCCCCTGGGTAGAGTGCAGTGGCATCACAGCTCACAGCAACCTCCAACTCCTGGGCTCAACTGAGTCTCCTGCCTCAGCCTCCCAAGTAGCTGGGACCACATGTGCCCGCCACAACGCCCAGCTATTTTTTTTGGTTGCAGCCATCGTTGTTTGGTGGGCCTGGGCTGGATTCGAACCTGCCACCTTAGGTGTATGTGGCTGGCGCCTTAGCCACTTGAGCCAGAGGCGCCAAGCCAAATAGCCCAATTTTAAGAGAATAAAATGATCTAAATAGACAGTTCCCCAAAAAAGATATACCAATAGTCAAGAAGCACAAGAAAATCTGCTCCACATCATTAGCCATCAGGGATATTCAAACCTAAAGTACTTTACAGTCACTGAATGACTAAAATCAAAAAAGAAGGAACAATAAGTGTTGATAAGGATGTGGAGAAATCAGAGCTCTCCTACACCGCTAGAGCAAATATACAGTGATATGACACTCAGGAAAACTGCCTGGCACTGCCTCAAAATGTGAAAGTTACTATATGTTCAGCAATTCCATTTCTAAGTATACATGCTGGAGAACTGGAAACATAATTTCACACAAAAATCTGTACATAAATATTCATAGCAGCTTTATTCAGAATAGCCAAAAAGTAGAGACAACTAAATGCCTATCAACTGATGAATGGATAAATAAAATGTCGTATAGCCATACAATGGAAAAGTGTTGGCCCCGGGCAATAAAAGAAGACTAATTTCAGTACTGATACATGCTTAGACATGGATAAACCTTAAAAACGTTACGTTAAAACAACAAAAGCCAGTCACAGAGATGATACTGCATGGTTCCATTTGTATGAAATGTGCAGAATAGATAAATACAGAGAGACGGAAAGCAGAGTAGTGGTTGCCATGGGATGAAGGGATTGGGGAAAAACAGGACGTTATTGCTACTGGGTATGGGGTTTCTTTTGTTTCGAGGTGAGAAACGTGTTCTAAAATTGTGGAGATGCTTGCGTAACTCGGTGAATATACTAAAAATATAGTATATTTTTATATGTCTGGCCCAATGAGGGAGCTGAGATTTGACACAGGCTGAAGATAATCCTTAAGGAAGAGAATGTGATTGAGAATTCGCTTAACAACCAAGTTAAAATCAGGCAGGATATGGTGGCTCGTACCTGTAATCCAAGTGCTTTGGGAGGCTGAGGCAGGAGGATCATTGTATCCCTGGGGTTTGAGCCTACAGTGAGTTATGATCAGGCCACTGTACTCCAGCCTGGGCAGCAAACAGAGACCCTGTCTTCAAAAAAAAAAAAAATTAACTTTATAATAAAGATGATGGAGTTTACTAACCAGTTGTGGGAACTGAGCAAACCCACATTACGGGTTGTTTTCAACAAATGACCTCCTACAATGGAAAAGTTTTGTAGAGAGGAAAGTGAAGAGAGGACAGCTGACTGGGAGCTGCGGGTCTCACAGCATGGTGGGAAGTGCGGGTGTCTCCCTGTCTCTTTCCTCCCTGCTGCGCCCTCCCCTAGCCCCATCTCTTCATAGTCCCTTTCCCTGCGGCTTCTGAGTATCCTCGGGTGTTCTTGCATACTGGTCACAATACTGATGGCTAGGAAAAAACTAAATGCCCTTCCTTATGCAGTTTGCATTTTCCCATGTATATTTGAAAGATCTCAAAGCCTTGAAAAGTGAAAAATAAATTCCTAGTGTGCACTTTCAGCCCCTTGGCCACCAATGGGAGGAGGGGGTTCCTGTGTCCCATGCCTGCCAAGCTCTCTCAGAGACCTCCTGCCCTCTGCCTTCTCCTCGGGCCCTGCTCAGAAACTCACAAATTGTTTGACCAAGTTAGGCCACGCTGCTTTCGTATCTCTTAACTGTTCCCTGAGGAAAGGGGATGTGTCTTTCACCTCTATAGCCCTAGAGCTAAGCACACAGGTCTTTGGTTGCAGCCGTCATTGTTGTTTGACCGGTCCAGGCCTCGGAATCGAACCCGCCACCTTAGGTGTACGTGGCTGGAGCCTTAGCCGGTTGAGCTATAGGCGCCGAGCCAGCACACAGGTCTTAACAATTGCCTTATAAATGCAAGTGCTAAGAATACATTCATTTGGATCATCGGGGGAGCTTTTCGTGTTTCATGTTCAAGAGACATCTTATTGGACCTCGGGGAAGCAGGGCAGCAAAAGCGCAGGGCTGGCATCCAGGTAGTGTTCCCCAGCCGACCAGCCTGTCGATAAAATGGAGAAATGTCTAGAGCCCAGCTCTCCTGATCTCCAGTGCAAAGCCTTTCCCATGTGCTGCTTGTCTGGCTGAAAAGCGTCAAATGAAATGTAGACATAGGGCACACTACAGCAGGTCAGAGTGGGCCAGGGAATCTCTCTGGAAGCCAAAAGCCTGTATAGGGAGCCAAGGAGCTCCTGTCTGGGCCCCGGCTGAGATCCCTGTCAAGAAACTCTCCCTTCTACAAGTCGCCTCCCCAGCCTCATTTCCTCATCTCTGCAACATGCGCATAGGACCAGAGGAGCTCAGAAATCTGTCTGCTCTAATTTTTTCCAGTACATAGACTTTCTATAGGGAAAAGTAATTATAATGAACATGATCAGCTCTTATTAACCCCTCTAGATAATCCAAAATGTTTGGATGAGTGGTTGGGTGGGTAGGAGACTAGATGGGAGCCTCCTTAGCAAAGAGAAGAGAGAAATGTGTCACTGAGTTGGCACTGCCGGATGCCACACCATTTTTGTCTGAAATGCAAAAAAGAAACAGTCTCATTAGGTTAAGTCTAAAGCTCTTTGCCCCTGACTGCACATCTTATCTCTCCATCTAGCTTACTTACGCTGGAAGTAAGCTGCGGAGGAGCTTACCCCAAAGAGCAGGCCAGGGCCCCCAAGATAAAACAAATTCAAAGATAAATTCTGAGCAGGGGGTTCTTTAAATACACATTTATCTAACAAAACTGAGCAGTGTACCTGTGGTCAGAGAAAGAAAAAGGCTCCCTGAATAACTCCTGAAGATATCATAGTCCACCAAAACCAGGAATCCGTCCCTGGACTCATAGAGGCAATTAGCCACCAGACACTGTGTCACTCCACAGCTCTCCTCCCACCACCCCACAAACCAGGATCACAGCAGACAACTAAGGGTATTCCCAGAACAGGAAACCCCAAATCCCCTGGCCCACGGGGGCAGGTGGGGTCACATGAACAGAAATGCCTCAGTCTTCACTGGCTCCTGTCACTCCCAGCCTACTCATGCAGAAACTCAAACCCCTGCAAAGTTACCCGTGAGTACTTCTTGTTCTCTCAGGTGCTGTATTCTGTGTGCTCCCCAAGGCTAGGTAGTCAGGAACTGGCAGGTGCCACCACCGCCCCACCCGCATCCTCCTGACTCAGACCAGCCCCTGACTGGCTAGCACAGCACAGGCAGAGAAACCAAGGGGCCAGCTCATCATGCCTGGCTCCTTCTTCCCTTCAGTGGATTCATTCTGGCGGCTAACCTTTCTACCTCCCATGTGGTGGAAGTCTAACAAAGGGGTACGTGAAACAAATAGATCTCAACAAAATATACACATTTCACCTGCCATGTGATTCTACTAAATAATTCCACAGCAAGTCCTCCTCCAGCATCTGGTCTGTCCACCAGGGTTTTCATGATGTTGCTGCCCTCTTTCTATGTCCTATCCCCCATGGAATGGTGGAAGGAGGCAGTAGTAGGATGGTGACACGTAGCACCTGTGCATATGGCACTATACAAGACTGTCCTGAAGCTTGTGGGACTCCGGGTGTGTGTTCCTGGTATGAAACCTCACATCCATGGACCTAGTCACTCACACCCCTTTGAACCTCGGCTTCCTCACAGGTAACTGATATAATGATACAAACTACATTGGCCTATTATGAGGACAATGAGATAATGGACACTAGATGTTAAGTCATTAGAGGTCACATTATGGGAAACTTCATATTCTAGATGTGTGCAGACAATGGAAATGTAATACAAGTCCCATGAGTAATTCTAGATTTCCCAGCAACCATGTGTGATGGTTAATTTTAGTGTGTCAACTTGACTGGGTTAAGGGATATCCGGACAACTGCTAACACATTATTTCAGAGTATGTCATCTGAGTCAGTAGAGTGAGTAAAACAGATCCACTGTCACCAATGTGGGCTGGCATCCTCCAGTCCATTAAGGGTAAAGATTGAATTAAAAAGCCCAGGAAGGAGGAATTCACTCTCTCTTCTGGAACTAGGACATTCATCTTCTCATGTCCTCAGACACAGAACTCCAGGTTGTCAGGCCTTCAGACTGGGACTTATACCAGCAGCCTCCAGCTTCTTAGGCCTTGGCCTTGGGCTAAGAATAATCCTGTGGGCTTTCCTGGTTCCTGGGCATTGAGACTCAGCTGCATCACTCCACTGGCCCTCCATAATCATGTGAGCCAACTCCCCAAATAGATAAATCCCCTAATATGTCTATATTTCTCTATTATTTTTCTTTCTTTCTTTTTAAGATAGAGTTTTATTATATCACCCTGACTAGAGCCCACTGGCATCATTGTAGCTCACTACAGCCTCAAACTCCTGGGCTCAAGTGATCCTCCTGCCTTAGCCTCCCAAGTAGCTGGCACAACAGGCACAAACCACCATGCCCAGCTAATTTTTCTTTTTGTAGAGATGGAGTTTTGCTATGTTGCTCAGGCTTGTCTCAAACTCAGGCCTCAAGCAATCCTCCCATCTCAGTCTCCCAAGGTACTAGGATTACAGGTCTCAGCCACCATGCCCAGGCATCTATCAGTTTTTCTATCTATCTATTTATCTATCTATCTATGCTATTAATTCTGTTTCTCTGGAGAACCTATTAATACTATGTTGAATTTTCAGTAAAAATTATTAATTTCAATATTTTACTTAACCCAATGCATTTAAATTATTGTCATTTTGACATTTAATTGGTTAAAAACCTAATGAGATACTTTATGCTCTTTTTTTCTTTTTGTACAAGGTCTTTAAAGTCCTCACATGCCAATTCAGACAGGCCACATTTCAGGTGCTCCATAGCCATAAGTGGCCAGTGTCTGCTGTATTAGACAGCTCTAGGCTAAAGTTGGGTTTTGTTCTAAGAGCAATGGAGACCCATGATGGACTCTTCCCATCTACCATGGAAAAGAGTGAAATGCACAAAAGAGGAGTTTTAAGAAGCACTCATCTGGCCTTGGGCTAGGAGCATAGCCTTGGTGGGCCAGGCACTAGACTAAGAGACAACAGCTCTATCTACTGTCTCTCTGGCCCTTACGCAGGACCTGACAGAGTCCTTGGTAATTTGGTTGGATGAAGCAATCAATCAACAAGTCCCCAGGCACCACCTGGATCTGTAAGGCAAGTTGACGAGAAGAGTGGAGATGAGTCTAAAAGCCAGAGCCTGGGATCAGGGACAAAATCAGAGTTTCTCAGTGGTTAGGGACAGCCACACACACCAGGGCTAGTGGGTTCAAACCCGGCCTTGGGCCAGCTAAACAACAATGACAGCTACAACAGAAAAATAGCCAGGTATTGTGGCGGGCACCTGTAGTCCCAGCTACTCGGGAGGCTGAGGCAAGAGAATCACTTAAACCCAAGAGTTTGAGGTTGCTATGAGATGTGATGCCACAGCACTCTACCAAGGGTGACATAGTGAGACTCTGTCTCAAAAAAAAAAAAAAAAAGACAAGGCAGAGGTATACATATATTGCAGGTAAAGAGAATAGTGAACTGTTGTGACAAGTGCCGTGAAGCAAATCTACAGGGTGAAGTGATAGAGAAAAAAAGAGCAATGTAGGCAATAAAGAGGCTGATGAGGATATGGGGAGAGGGCAGCGAGACTTTCGTTTTAGACCTATGGTGCTCAACATGACAGGAGGCTCAACGAAATGCCAGTTGGAAGGGTGCAGAACCAGAGCACAGGAGATCTAAGTCACTCAGCAATCACCAGCTGGCTGGGAGGCACTGGGCACTCTCTGAGCCACAGAGGGGAAGGTTGACATGGTAGAGATGTGAGATGATAGTGGAGGCTTAGGTGGAACAGCCAGGGAAAAATCCAAGTTCATGTAGGCATTCCAGGTCTCAGGCACTTGGAAAGGCTGGGAGGGGACAGCTAGAGAGGGGGGAAGACCATTTAGAAAAGTCCTGAGGAGCCAGGCTTTAAATGGCCTGCTATTTGCTGAGGCAGGGCAGGGCATCCTCCACCCGCAGAGCCCTGGTCAAACCATTTGTACTTCATTATCCGACTGCATTCTCAGGGGGCCCGGGCTGGGACTGCTCAGCAAAAACAGCTGCTTTTGCTTTAACCAGTTTTAGATCAAAGCCTGTGGCATACAAGCTCTCTGTGTGACACTGTTAATGAAGAATAAAGTCCCCCAGCAGCTCAAAGAAAAAGAAATAATGAAAATAAAAGGTTTTGACACACATTCAAAAAAAGCTGGCTCCTCAATATTCCTCAAGACTTCTGTGAACAAGAGTGTCAAGGACAGGAAATGCCAGGGGTGAGGAGGGAACCAAGTGCGGCCATTCAGGATTTCAGCACACTCAGCAAGCCCCCCACAGGCAGGGACCATGCCTTCCCAAATAACAGCCCCCTAAATTATGCAGCCCGGCAACTCCTGCTGACTCCAGAATTCCTCCTTGGGGAAGAGCAGAAGTAAACTGCACCTTGCTGCGACTGAGAGATAGAAAGGGCACACGGGCAGCCACAGGATGGACCTCACGGATGGTCTGGGGACCCTCTCTCCTTTCAGCCTCACGGGAACTCCTTAGATCAAAATGGTGAAATAGCACCACCCAGATTGGACAGATGAGAGGGTCCCCAGGCCCTCTGAGGCTCGGAGAGGGTAAATGACTTGCCAACAGGGGATTTATTCTGCCTCTGCAAGTGAAGAAAGCCAAACCCCAAGCATGAGCAGAAGGGTGAGGGAGACGGGGTTTGAGAGCTGCTGAGCCCAGGGACTCTACACCTCCTGCGCCTCTTGTCTCTGCTGCTCTGGCTTTGCCCCTTCAAGCCTGCTGTCCCCGTGGCTCCAAGCTAACACCCTTACAGCCTCACAAATAATGAGAAAATAAAGACTTTTCTGCCGGCTCCAATTAGCAGAACCTTAAAGAAGCGTGCATGCTGATGGGCCAGACAAGGACGGCTGCAACTGTAGCCAGAGCCCTGGAGAACCATCAGAGCCCACTGAGGTCACCATGTGTAATCCACTCCCACCAGGTGTGCTTCTCATTGTAAACTGTTAAAAATTTAAAATAGTAAACTATTTTAAATTGCACATGACCTTTATGGACACTCTGCATAAGAGGAAGAAGTGCTGGGCAACCAAACTAGTAGCCTCTGTAGTCACTGTAAGGAGCCACAACAACCCGAGGCAGAAGGCAGACCTGCCGGCTTGGCCTTCATCCATTATTAGCAATTCAGCAAATACAGGTATATGTATATTGCAGGTAAAGGAAATAGTGAACTGTTGTGACAAGTGCCATGAAGCAAATCTACAGGGCGAAGTGATAGAGATTAGACAGCTATTCAGATGAGACATTCAGAGAAGGTTCTCCAAGGAGGGGCCGTTTAAGCTGTGATCTAAGACTGAAGTGGAGCCGGCCAAGGAGGAGAGGGTGGGGGCGCGGGAGAATGGCCGGCTCCAGAAGGGAGCTGTGTGTGCAGACGCCCCGAAACAGGGAAAGACACTGGTCCACATGGGGAATGGAGAGAGACTGGATGTGTTTAGAGCACAAAGGCAAGGGGAGAATGGAAAGATCTGCACCTGGGAGCAGACAGGTTCAATCACACCAGGTATTGCAGGAGAGGAGTTGACATTTTACTATAAGGCAATGCAAAGCCACGGATGGAAAGTGAAGCCCCAGAGCACTCTGAAGTGATCTGTATTTTAAAAGATTTATATGTGGAGAATAATGTGGAGGGGAACAAGAGTAAAATGAGAGAGATTTGGGAAAAGGCTATGATTGCAGTAACACAGCAAGAGCTGATGGGGCTGAAACTAGGGGAGTGGATGTGGGAATGGAGAGACAGGGAAGATGAGAAATAGTCTTACGAGCAGGGAAGAGACAGGACTTGTAGGATCTGATGCTTGGTTTGACGGAGAGAAAAGAATCAGGGAGGACTCGCTGGACTGAGCAGGAGGCTGAATGGCGGGGTCATCTCCTGAGAGGGCAAGTTGGAGTTAAACAGTTCAAACATCGTCGAGATGGAGACCTCAGCTTTGCTCACTAAGTCTGAGTGACTGTGAGATGTGAAAATGTTAAGCAGGCAGCTGCGTAGTGAAGTCTAGAGTTCATCAGACATTTAGGCTGGAGATAGAAATTTGGAAGATACATTGTTTATTTATTAATTTATTTTTTTGAAACAGAGTCTCACTCAGCATCCTGGGTAGAGTGCTCTGGCGTCATAGCTCACAGCAATCTCAAACTCTTGGGCTCAAGCAGTTATCTTGCCTCAGTCTCCCAAGTAGCTGGGACTATAGGCGCCTGCCACAATGCCTGGATCTCTAGAGACGGGGTCTTGCTCTTGCTCAGGCTGCTCTCAAACTCCTGAGCTCAAGCAATCCACCTGCCTTGGCCTCCCAGAGTGTTAGGATTACACCTGTGAGCCACCATGCCCAGCCTCAGCCCTCTTGTTAATCTGGCTCATTCCAAATGTTCCTTGCACAGGCCTTGCCTGTGTCCTCACACACCCTTTCTGCCTAAAGTAGCCCCGTGCTGTCATACTTAAAGGCACCTTCTTTCAAAGCCTAAGTCAGGACCTCCCTCCTCCACTGCTGTGGGTCGAATGTCTCCTCCAATACTTGTGCTGAAACTTAATCACTGATGTGGTAGTATTGAGAGGTAGGGCTTTTCAGAGTTGATTGGGTCATAAGTGTTCTGCCCTTATGCATGGATTAATTCATTCATGGATTAATGGTTAATGGATTAATGGGCTGTCACAGGAGTGGGACTGGTGACTTTATAAGAAGAGAGACTTGAGCTAGTGTACTATGTGACACTTGTGCCAACTCAGGATTCTTTCAAAGAGTCCCCACTAGCCAGAAGGCCATGACCATATGTGGATTCTCAATCTTGGACTTCTCAGCCTCCATAACTGTAAGAAATAAATTCCTTTTCTTTGTAAAAAAAAAAAAAAAGAAAGAAAGAAATTTGGAAGATACCAAAATATAAATGATACTTAAAGGTAAGGTGTGATTATCGGTGTGATTACCTAAGGAGAGAAAGGAGAGTAAGACCTAAGATGGACTTCTAGGAAATTTCAAAACATAAAGGTAAAAG
>CAUYTI010130957.1:0-13875 GCA_963575145.1 Galago senegalensis
AGGCGCCCGCCACAACGCCCGGCTATTTTTTGGTTGCAGCCGTCATTGTTGTTTGGCGGGTCCAGGCTGGGGATTCGAACCCGCCACCTTAGGTGTACATGGCTGGCGCCTTAGCCGGTTGAGCTATAGGCGCCGAGCCAATGCCACGGCATTCTACCCAGGGGGACAGCTTGAGGCTCTGTCTCAAAAAAAAAAAAAAAATACAAATACAAAGTTAAAAAAACAGATCACATATGGCTTGAAAAGTCTATAAAGTTTATTCTCTGGCCTTTTACAGATAAAGTTTGGCTACTGTTCTCGTCATTAAAACTCAGTCATGAGTAATGTATGTAGAGGGTTGGCTAAAATCTGTTACTTTTGTGTTAAGCCAATTTAAAGATACAATTTTAGTCAGATTACTTCATTCGGTTTTCTTTAAATTCACTCATCTAAATCAGTGTAGCAACTGTCAGGGTTCATTGTGTATTGGCATAATAAAGTGGCAGGTAGTTGGGTAAACTTGTTTGATATTTTAAAGTCTGCAGATAGATAGGCCTTATAGACTCCATGTTCAACTCTGACTTTCAGTGGGTCACTGAGCAATTCTATTTGGTTCTCTTCAAATTTTATTTAATTTTGTGTGTGTGTGTGTATATACACACCCCACTCACCTTCAGTAGAGCCACATTTATCATCCCTTGTTACACCTTCATTTTTGAACTAAATATGTAGAGAAGCACTGCTTCTTTTATGGGAAAGGGTGTCAAGATCAAGGAAGGGAAATTGTTAATGTCTATAGAGTTCATGGAAATGGTGTTGGTAAAAGAAAATATTTTGCACATTTAAGGCTTTTGTATGTAATTTTGTTAGGTAAAACAGAAATGACATCTATTCCAATAGTACCTCTTTAAGCTTTGGTTAGAGTAAATCTTTTAAACATTTCTAAAATGCTAATGAGCCCATTGGGGTCATTGAATCATAGTTTCACTATGGTTTTACTACTTGTTAAATCATTTGCTGGATTTGGATGTAGTCTTAATATTCTATAGTGGTGATTACTTGCATTTGATAAAAATACTTTGTATCACTATTGATATTTTGTTTTTATTAAATAGGTTTATTGCTGACAATCAAATGAATCATGCCTGTATGCTGTTTGTAGAAAATTATGGACAGAAAATAATAAAGAAGAATTTATGTCGAAACTTCATGCTTCATCTAGTCAGCATGCATGACTTTAATCTCATTAGCATAATGTCAATAGATAAAGCTGTTACCAAGCTCCGTGAAATGCAGCAAAAATTAGAAAAAGGGGAATCTGCTTCCCCTGCAAATGAAGAAATAATTGAAGAACAAAATGGGACAGCTAATGGATTTAGTGAAATTAACTCAAAAGAGAAGGCTTTGGAAACAGATAGTGTCTCAGGGGTTTCAAAACAGAGCAAAAAACAAAAACTCTGAAAAGACCTAACCCCATATTATGGACACTGAAATTGTATTCTAGGGAATTCAACCTCTAAGAAGAATTATGTTTTTGTTTTTAATCATAATTTCCAAACAGGCAGTGTTAGATGAAGTAAATGATTTCAACAAGGATATTTATACCAGGGTTCTACTTCATTTCGTTATGCAGCATAACATATGTATCAGTTTTATTGATGTCATTAAAACATTCTCTTAAGTTTGAGCATGAAAGCAATACTTAAAGTATTTTTAACTTCAAGAATTGTCTTATGAAATATATTGAATTGATAATCTAGACATTTCATATATTTAAATTATAATGTTTTTTGCGTTTGTGACCTTTTTTTTTACAACGTAATTGTGAGAAACTTTCTTGGGGAGGAAAAATTAGAATGGGATTTCCTTTTTTAGAAATTGAAGGATTTTTGTGAAATTATGTTATATCAGTCCTTGCAATCAAATTTCCATCCTTGTTTTTGAAATCATTTATCAATTTGGAATGAAAAATTAAATTACATGACAAATTCATTTTACAATTTAAAAATAGCACTTCTTCATCTTATGCCTGTTTGAAAAAATGTTAATTTTTCACATTATTGACAGTGAAATGCCATGTTGGTTTATAAGGTTACTGACCATTTGTTTTCATGTGGATAATTTTAGTGCATTGCTCACCCAGTATATATTTTTTAAACTTGAACTTTTTTTGGTTTTTCTTTAATTAGATAATCCATGGGAAATCAACTGTTCACATCTTTAAATTAGGATTGTAAACCAAGGGAAGAATGAGTTTGCGATTATAATATGCCACTTTCAAGGGGGGAAATGTTCTATAAATATGAACCAGAAAATATTATACCTTTTTTTTCTTTACAAGGATATCTTTGTAATGTATTTCATGATTAGAATATCCAATACATATAAGCTGACTTGAATCACTTTGAGCAGTTTTGCCCTGTGTTATATGTGTGTTATGCACATATTTGCAGTTGGATTTTCTCCAACAGAAAGTGGTTTCACTACTGGCACATTAACAAGCACCAATAGGGTTTTATTCCAGCTCCAAGCACTGTGGTTGAGTAACATCACCTCAATTTTTTTATTATCCTTAAAGATATTGCATTTTCATATTCTTTATTTATAAAGGATCAATGCTGCTGTAAATACAGGTATTTTTAATTTTTAAATTTCATTCCACCACCATCAGATGCAGTTCCCTATTTTGTTTAATGAAGGGATATATAAGCTTTCTAATGGTGTTTTCAGAAATTTATAAAATGTAAATACTGATTTGATTGGTCTTTAAGATGTGTTTAACTGTGAGGCTATTTAACTAATAGTGTGGATGTGATTCGTCATCCAGTATTAAGTTCTTAGTCATTGATTTTTGTGTTTAAAAAAATAGGAAAGAGGGAAACTGCAGCTTTCATTACAGACTTTTTGATTGGTAAGCTCTCCAAATGATGAGTTCTGAGAAACTCTGATTTTTGCGATAGTAGATCTCGAGCATTTCTCTCGGGCTTTAATTTGCTAAAGCTGTGCACATATGTAAAAAAAAAAAATAGATTATTTTAGGGGAGATGTAGGTGTAGAATTATTGCTTATGTCATTTCTTAAGCAGTTATGCTCTTAATGCTTAAAAGAAGGCTAGCATTGTTTGCACAAAAAGTTGGTGATTCCCTCCCCCAAATAGTAATGAAATTACTTCTGTTGAGTAAACTTTTTATGTCATCTTATAATAAAAGCTGAAAAAAACCCTTTGTTTCTATTTATAAAAAAAAAATGCTTTTCTATATGTACCCTTGATAACAGATTTTGAAGAAATCATGTAAGATGATAAAGCATTTGAATGGTACAATAGATGTAAAAAAAATTCAGTTTAAAAGAACATTTGTTTTTACATTAAATGTTTATTTGAAATCAAATGATTTTGTACATAAAGTTCAATAATATAAAAGCTGTATTCTGTTTTGTTTTTTGTTATTATGCAGTGTTAATGCATCCACTAAAATTTTGGCTTAGCATAGTACGAATCCAGGAAAAAGTACTCCAAGCTAAATGCTGCATCAGAGATAAAAGGAAATTAGGAAAAAAATCATGTGAAATCCTGCTTCCATCAATTGCGAATAACGTTTGTCATTGTATTTAAATGTCAGTTCGGACATGGTGGTTCACTCCCATAATCCTAACACTCTGGGAGGCTGAGGCAGGAGGATCCCGTGAGCTCAGGAGTTGGGAGACCAGCCTGAGCATAAGCAGTCTCTACTTTAAAAAAAAAAAAAAAGGAAAAATTACCTGAGTGTTGTGGGCCCCTGTAGTCCCAGCTACTCTGGAGTCTGAAGGCAGAGGATCATTTGAACCCAGCAATTTCAGGTTGCCATGAGCTGAGCTGATATCATGGCACTCTAGCCTGGGCAAGAGAGTGAGACTCCATATAAAAAGAAAAAAAAACGAAAAAAAGGCAACGCCCTTAGCTTAGTGAGTAGGGCGCCAACCACACGACCAAGGCTGGCGGGTTCAGTGACATAGTGAGACTCTGTCTCCAAAAAATAAGTTGCAAAGTAATGAGTATAATATAAAAAGATAAGAATCTGAAAAAATACATAACAAGCATTCAAGATTATAAAAAAATCATACTTCAGACTAATGTCAATATTAGCTACCAAACAGCCGTGTGTCTTTGTCGATGTTTTTCTTTTCTGTTTTCTATTCAGTGGAAAAGAATTTATCTTGGCTTTTGAAAAGCTCATAGAGATAGGGTGTGGACATTTGTGGGGTGGGAAGTTCATAAAGGAGAGTAGGAAACAACAGTGATAAATATGATATATTTTATAATAAAATTATGCTACATTAAGAGTTTAGTACTTGGCTTGGCGCCTGTGGCTCAAGCAGCTAAGGTGCCAGCCACATACATCTAAGGTGGCAGGTTCAAATCCAGCCCAGGCCCACCAAACAACAATAATGGCTGCAACCAAAAAATAGCCGGGTGTTGTGGCGGGCGCCTGTGGTCCCAGCTACTTGGGAGGCTAAGACAGGAGACTCACTTGAGCCTAGGAGTTGGAGGTTGCTGTGAGCAGTGAAACTACAGCACTCTACCCAGGGGGACAGCTGGAGGCTCTGTCTCAAAAAAAAAAAAAGTTCAGTACTTGAAGTTAACTAGAGTTGGAGGAAAGTGGACAGAAAAGGTAGCAATTCCATCATTTTTGCTTTACATTCCAGTAATAGTTTGTTGCCCATACACATTACTGTATTTTTTTTTTTTTTTTTTTTGAGACAGAGCCTCAAGCTGTCCCCCTGGGTAGAGTGCCGTGGCATCACACTCACAGCAACTTCTTACTCCTGGGCTCAAGCAAGTCTCTTGCCTCCGCCTCCCAAGTAGCTGGGACCACAGGCGCCCGCCACAACGCCCGGCTATTTTTTTTTTTGGTTGCAGCCATCATTGTTGTTTGGTGGGTCTGGGCTGGGGATTCGAACCCGCCACCTTAGGTGTACGTGGCTGGTGCCTTAGCCGGTTGAGCTATAGGCAACGAGCCACATTACTGTATATTTGAGCTGAGTGTCCCTGTATGCTTCCAAAGCTCCCTGTGTGCATTTCTTTTAAGTGCTTTTTATTAGATTGCTAAATCAGTCTCACTAACATTTGTACTACTTAATGGTGCTCAGATACTTGGTGACACAAACAGAGAGTTTACATGCCATGCTAAGGACAATAAAAAGTTCACAGAGATTTATTTCGGAGATAACCATACAGCTCAATTTCTTTAAAAAAAAAAAAAAGGAAGAAGCTGCATATAGGAAAAAACAGGATACGATAAAATACCCAATTATAAGAAGACTGCTTCTCATGAAGCACCAAGAGTAATTGCTCAAAAATGTAGCAAGGTAAAAGAGTGGAAATGATTTAAGCAGTATAAAAAAAAGCCAAGAGGGTTTAGTGCCTACAGCTTAGCAACTAGGGTGCCAGGCAGGTTCAAATCCAGGCCCGGCCTGCCAAAGAATAATGACAACTACAGCCAAAAAAATAGCTCGTGTTGTGGCGAGTACCTGTGGTCCCAGCTACTTGAGAGGCTGAGGCAAGAGAATCGCTTAAGCCCAAGAGTTGGAGGTTGCTATGAGCTGTGACATCACAGCCCTCTACCAGGGGCAACAAAGTGAGACTCTGTCTCAAAAAAAAAAAAAAAAGCCAAGAGGCTGGGCATGGCTCCTACCTGTAATCCCAGCACTGTGCACTGTGGGAGGCTAAGGTGGGAGAATTGCCTGAGCTCAGGAGTTCGAGGCTTGTTTAAGCAAGAGTAAGACACTGACTCATGAAAAAAAAGGGAAAACCCAGCCAGGGACCGCAGCGAGCACCAGTAATCCCAACGGCTTCAGAGGCTGTGGCAGCAGGATGCCCACAGCCCAATGCACTCTGCTTAGGGTACAGGGTAGAACTCTGTCTCCACAAAGCCAAGAGGAGTGTTTTTACGTGGAAAACAGTTATGTAATGCAATAGGTGATAAACATAGCTATTTATATTAAAGAGAGTTCAATGATGGAAAACAAGTTTGATGACCGTAGTAAATGGAAAATGGAGAAGTTTATCATGAAGAGTTTGAGAGGGCAAGAGTACACTTAACAATAAAGGCAAAGGATGAATTTGGGGGTGGGAGGAAAAGAAAGCTAAACATGATCGTAGACTGAGAAGACCAAACATACAAGTTATCAGAAAAGGAAGAGATGGATTAATAACGTGTGGTGGCTCAGGCCTGTAATCCTAGCACTCTGAGAGGACAAGGTGGGTGGATTGCTTGAGCTTATGAGTTCAAGACCAGCCTGAGCAAGAGCAAGAACCCATTCTCTACTAAAAATAAAAAAGGTAGAGCAGTGCCCATAGTTCAGTAGTTAGGATGCTGGCCACATAAACAGGCTTGCAGGTTTGAACCCAGCCCAGGCCAGGTTGAAATGGTTATCAATGTAAATGGGAAGGTTTCCCATTAAAACTTGAATTTCTGATCTTGAATTTTTTTTTTTCTTTGGAGACAGAGTTTCACTCTCAGCTCACAGCAACCTCAAACTCTTGGGCTTAAGCGATTCTCTTGCCTCAGCCTAGCTGGGACTACATGTGCCTGCCACAACACCCGGCTGTTTTTTGTTGCAGTTACCATTGTTGTTTTAGCTGGCCCAGGCTGGGTTCGAACCCACCAGCCTTGCTGTATGTGGCTGGTGCCGTAACCACTGTGCTACGGGCACAGAGCCCAAAATAAATTTTTTTAAATATTAGTCCTAGCTGGGTATAGTGGCTTACTCCTATAATCCTATCACACTGAGAGGCCAAAGCAGGAGGAATATTGGCGAGGTGTTGTGGTGTGTGCCTGTAGTTCCAACTTCTCAGGAGGCTGATACAATTCACCTGCCTTAGCCTCCCACAGTGCTAGGATTATATGCATGAGCCAGCACCCAGCCTGGTTTTTGTGAATGTTGATGTGGAACAAATACCAAGATAGAAGTTAAGAGTTACAGAATAATTTTAATGTACTACCATTTTTATTAAAAATTGTGAAAAATGGGTTGCAGAGTATGTCTAAAAGACAGTTGTAGTAAAGGATGAATGGGAAGGAGGCTTTTCACTATGCCTTTTCTACCTCATAAATGTAAAAATTTAATCTAAAATATTTGGAAAGGGGCTTGGCACCTGTGGCTCAAGTGGCTAAGGCTCCAGCCACATACACCTAAGGTGGGGGAGTTTGAATCCAGCCCAGGCTCGCCAAACAACGATGGCTGCAACCAAAAAAAAAAAAAAAAATAGCCAGGCATTGTTGTGGTGGGCGCCTGTGGTCCCAGCTACTTGGGAGGTGGAGGCAGGAGACTCGCTCGAGCCCAGGAGTTGGAGGTTGTTGTGAGCTGTGATGCCACAGAGCAATGACAGCTGCAACCGAACAGCAATGACAGCTGCAACCAAAAAATAGCCGGGTGTTGTGGCGGGCGCCTGTAGTCCCAGCTACTTGGGTGGCTGAGGCAAGAGACTCGCTTGAGCCCAGGAGTTGAGGCTGCTGTGAGCTGTGATGCCACAGCACTCTACCCAGGGGGACAGCTTGAAGCTCCATCTCAAAAAAAAAAAAAAACTTCAGTTCCAGCCGAGTGAGGTGGCTCACACCTGTAATCCTAGCACTCTGGGAGGCCGAGATGGGTGGACTGCTTGAGCTCATGAGTTCAAGACCAGTCTGAGCAAAAGTAAGACCCTGTCTCTACTAAAAATAGAAAAACTGAGGCAGAAAGATTGCTTGAACCCAAGAGTTTGAGGCTGTGAGTTATGACAGCATGGCACTCTACCCAGGGCAACAGCTGAGACTCTGTCTCAAAAAACAAACAAACTTTAGTTCACAGTTTAAGGAAAAAAAAAAAAGTCAACATTTAAGTTAGTTTCAGAGTTCAAAATATTACAAACCACTCCTGTCTAGAATTAAGCTAGGTTTATATAATTTTTTTTTTTTTTTGAGACAGAGCCTCAAGCTATCCCCCTGGGTAGAGTGCCGTGGCATCACAGCTCACAGCAACCTCAACTCCTGGGCTCAAGCGAGTCTCTTGCCTCAGCCTCCCAAGTAGCTGGGACTACAGGCACCCGCCACAACACCTGGCTATTTTTTGGTTGCAGCTGTCATTGCTGTTTGGCGGGCCCAGGCTAGATTCGAACCCACCACCTTAGGTGTACGTGGCTGGCACCTTAGCCATTTGAGCCACAGGCGCCGAGCCGGTTTACATAATTTCTTTTCCTTTTTTTTTCTTTTGGAGACAGTCTCACTTTGTCACCCTTGGTAGAGTGCTGTGGCATTGTAGTTCATAGCAATCTCAAACTCTTCGGCTTAGGGTGATTCTCTTGCCTCAGCCTCCCAAGTAGCTGGGACTATAGGTGCCTGCCACAACACCCAGCTATTTTTAGACACGAGGTCTCCCTCTGGCTCAGACTGGTCCCAAACCTGTGAGCTCAGGTGATCCACCCACATAGGCCTCCCAAAGTGTTAGGATTACAGACATGAGCCACCGTGTCCGGCTAGTTTAACATCATTTCTGTGAAAAGGAATATTCTAAGATGTTATTTTCCTATAAAGGCTAAGAAATATGGTTGGATCCAGTGGCTAACACAATCCTAGCACTCTGGCAGGGTGAGGCAGGCAGGTTGCTTGAGTTCAGGAGTTTGAGACCAGCCTGAGCAAGAGCAAGACCCTATCTCTCCCCCGCCCCTCTCAAAAAAAGGAATAAATATGTTCAACAAATATTTGATGAATGAAAAGAATGAGATGAAGATATTCTGGAGGAAACAATTCATCAAATAAATATTTATTGTGCACATGTTACATGTTAGGCACTATGCTTAGTTTCAGACACACAGAATGTAAGAAAGTACGAGTAACCTTCCACATTGCAGTAATGTGATTCAAATGCCTGGAGCCAAATCTCACGGAAGAAGAAAATACATACACTGAACTTTTAGTTTTTTATTTTGATTCTGGCTGGATAAGGCATCTACATTCCAGAAAACCTTAACAATCACTAAACAAGTAAAAGCCTACTTACTTATATATACAAAGACAAGAAGAAAGGGTCATGATTGTCTTAACAGGGAACATGAGTTCCCAAATAAGTTATCTTACAAAAATATCACACTTGCTTTTCTTTTTCTACTACCAATAAAAAAAAAAAAAGAAAGAAAGGAAGAAAAGAAAGAAATTCACATTAAAACAATCTATAGGCTGGTATTGCAAGATCATTATTTTTACATATTAAGTCCTTCAAATAAATATTTTATACAAATTTAAGTTTAAAAAAAATAGGTTAAGTATTTACCCTATATATTTTTTGTCCACTAAAAGACCACTTACGCAAACTGACATTAAACTAGTCCGAAGCTCACACCCTACAAATACTAACACACAGATAACTGAGGCTAGGAAGGTAATTGTGCATATTACATACCTGTGAAAGGGCTAACACTGTTGTGCACACTACTTCCATACGTAGTTATACCCTGTAAATCCTCTAGCCTCTCTTGACTCAAACTGCAAGGAAAGAACAAAAAATAACACTTGCCTATTATAAATATTCATGGACTGGGTGCAGTGGCTCATACCTGCAATCCTAGTACTTTGGGAGGCCAAGGTGAAAGGATACCTTGAGGTCAGGATTTCAAGACAGCCAGAGCAATATAGTGAAATCCTATCTCTATACAAATTTTAAAAATTAGGGTGGCACCTGTGGCTCAAGGAGTAGGGTGCCAGCCCTATATACCAGAGGTGGCAGATTCAAATCTGGCCCTGGCCAAAAACTGCAAAAAAAAATTAGCCTGGTGTGGTGGTGCAGACCTATAATCCTAACACTGTGGGAGGCAGGGGTGGGAGAATTGCTTGAGGCCAGGAGTTCCAGTATAATCTGACAAAGAGCAAGACCCCATCTCTACAAAAAAACATGCCAGGCATGGTGGTGTGTGCCTGTAGTCCCAGCTACTTGGGAGGCTGGAGGAGGATCACTTGAGCCCACGAGTTTTAGTGAGCTATAATGACACCACTGCACTTTACTGAAGGTGACAGCAAAACACTGTCTCAAAAAATAAAAAATATATATATATATACACACACACACACACACATATTAATATCTGTGTATATGTATATATACATATAGAGACATTTATTTACTCAGGTGTTTTTGAAAATGCAATATTTATAATAGTTCTCGTACTTAACAAATTTTGAATATGGGCCAAGTACAGTAGCTCATACCTGTAATCTCACCACCTTAGGAGGCCACAGTGGGAAGATTTCTTGAGCCTAGGAGTTTAAGACTAGTCTGAGCAACAGAGCGAGACCTCATCTCTACAAATAAGAAAAGAAATTAGCCAAATGTGGTGGCATGTGTTTACAGTCCTAGTTACTTGGGAGGTCAAGGTGAGAGTCTGGCTTAAAACTCAGGAGTTTGAGGCTGCAATAAGCTATGATCAGGCCACTGCACTCCACGTAGATAACAGAGTCAGACTGTCTCCAAAAAAAGGCTCGGTGCCTGTGGCTCAAGTGGCTAAGGTGCCAGCCACATATACCAGAGCTGGTGGGTTTGAATCTAGCCTGGGCCTGCCAAACAACAATGATGCTGCAACCAAAAAAAAAAAAAAAAAATAGCTGGGCGTTGTGGCAGGCACCTGTAGTCCCAGGTACTTGGGAAGCAGAGGCAAGAGAATCGCTTGAGCCCAGGAGTTGGAGGTTGCTGTGAGCTGTAATGCCATAGTACTCTACCCAGGGCGACAGCTTGAGGCTCTGTCTCAAAAAAAAAAAAAAAGAAAAAAAAAAAGAAAAGAAAAAACATCAAATTAGTTGATGCCAAAAAAATGGTTAAGGAAAAGAAAAAAGAAAAGATTAGTGGACAGATGATAGAAGTCAACACTGCTTACAATACCTGAATATGCAGGACACAGTTAACATATTCATGTGGGAAGCACATGAGTGAATGTATATTGCAGAAGTCTGGCTTTCATTTGGTCTATTCCTGCTGTTTTATTCTTTCTTTTTGAGACAGGGTCTCAAGCTATCACCCTGGGTAGAGTGCTATGGAGTCACAGCTCACAGCAACCTCAAACTCTTGGGTTTAAGCAATTCTCTTGCCTCAGCCTCCCAAGTAGCTAGCACTACAGGCACCCACCACAATGCCCAGCTATTTTTTGGTTACACTTGTCACTGTTGCTTAGCTGGCCCAGGCTGGATTCGAACCGGCCAGCTCCCGTGTACCTGGTGGGCCTCCTAGCCACTGAGCTATAGGTGTCAAGCCCCTGCTGTCTTATTCTAAAGGTTTATATGGCCTTGGATCCTGCTGACAATTTAATAAAAAATCTTACATTAAGTTTTTATCAAAAAAAATCAATTTTAAGAAGTATAGGCTGGCCATACTCGTTCACACCTATAATCCTAGCACTTCGGGAGGCTGAGGCAGGAGGACTGCATGAGCCTACGAGTTCAAGACCAGACTGGGCAGTAGTGAGACCTCCCCTCTACAAAACCAAAAAACAACAAACACTACAGTGGACGGACAAGTATAGGACCTTCTACATCTTACACTTTTAAAGCCAGTTTGATTTTTATTGTGATACAATATTTCAATTAAAGGTATTCTGAAAGCACAATTGACTGAATTATGGCTTTGTCCACAACATTTAAGTTGCTTATGGCTAAAATAACACAAAAAGGATCCAGTAAACACCTTCCATTTCCAATGGCCTGTGAGATGAAATAAACTATTTTTTATCAGTTACAACTAAACTGGACTGAGGACAGATACATTTAACCCTGAAAGCCAAAGCCACGTATCTAAAAATCTAAAACACTAACACTTTCCATCCAGGATAGAAAAATGAGCATCCAAAGTAAAGAGAACCACATGACTGATCAAGTAACCAATCAAAAACCACTTCTCTGTTATTCGAGCTAATAGTTACTCGAAGCTTGAAGTTTCCACCTTCATTATTATTGGTGGTTCCTAGAGTCACAGCTTCAACATCAAAGGTTACAGTGGATCCAGAAGTAACTGCAGGCAACTGATTAGTCATTTCTTTTCCATTGACAAAAACGGCACCTAAAATGTTAAAGTTATTACATGTGAGCAATAGCTAAGATAATTGAAATAGCTTCTATTACTGGTAATTTCCAAATTCAGATTTAAAATAACATTCTGGAATGCCAACAGGAAATAGTGCATTTAAATATGTTAATTAACTCTCATCCCTATGGTAGTAGAAAAGCTAAAACTTTTAATAATATTTTAGAGTTCAGGTTGCAGGTTCTATTCTTTTCTAATAGAGACTATGGGTTTCCCTTATTGAGAGCATTAAAAAAAACTTGACACAGCTTGGCGCCTGTGGCTCAAGCGGCTAAGGCGCCAGCCACATGCACCCAAGGTGGCAGGTTCGAATCCAGCCCAGGCCCGCCAAACAACAATGATGGCTGCAACCAAAAAATAGCCAGGCATTATGGTGGGCACCTGTGGTCCCAGCTACTTGGGAGGCTGAGGCAGGAGACTCGCTTGAGCCCAGGAGTTGGGGGTTGCTGTGAGCTGTGATGCCACCGCACTCTAACCAGGAGGACAGCTTGAGGCTCAGTCTCAAAACAAAACAAAACAAAACAAAAACTTGACACCATTATAACATGACATCCTGTGAAATCACAGATTGTTTCATATGGAATAAACAAGAATATGGTTCTATCTAATGCTGGACCTCCACATCACAAAATATTAACAGGTCTGAGCAGTGACTTAATAAAGTGTGATTATAGAGGAGTATAGGACCAAAGGGTACCAGACATAACAGATGGAATGATTTGTTATGGAACAATGGTGGCACATGGTAGAAAAATAAATTATATCATTAAGACCTAAGCTTTCTCTTCTCCTACTACCAATGTGTGACATTGGGACAGATTCACATCTTATTGCAGTAATTCACATATTTCAAGGAAAATGACAGCTATTTATTTCTTACCATTTGTACTAATGCACACAGCTTGATCCCGCTGCAGAGACTCATATCCATTCTGTTTTTCTGCACATACTCCTATGCTGTCTCTTCTGTCTGGCTGTCCCACAGTTTCAACTCTGTAAATGAAGTAGAAAGTCCACTTCAGAGGCTGTGTGCAGTGGTTCATACCTGTAATCTTAGCATCCTGGGAGGAGGCGGGTAGATTGCTTGAGCTCAGGAGTTCAAGACCAGCCTGAGCAAGACTAATACCTCATCTCTACCAAAAACAGAAAAAGTAGCCAGGTGTTGTGGCAGGTGCTTACAGTCCTAGCTACTCTGAAGATTGAGGCAAGAGCCCAAGAGTCTGAGGTTGCTATGAGTTTTGATGATACCATGGCACTCTAGCCAGGGCAACAGAGAGACTGTCTCAAAAAAGAAAAGAAAAGAAAGGCCATTTGATCTTTTAAAAATATAACATGATACCTAACAGCTATTAGCTTAAAAAAAAAAGCAGTATAATCACAATTGTTCTTTTCTAAATAATAATAGCTAACAATGACTGAGTTAATTATATTCTAGGCACAGTTCTAAATATCTTGTATCTACTATAAATAATCTTATCCAATTCTCACAACCTCTGAGGTATATGGTATTATTATCATATCCATTTTATAGGGGAGGAAAATCAGACAAAAAGAAAAAACAATGGCTAATTGTTTAGCCTGTTAAAAATGGCTAAATATTTTGAACTTGATCACCTGGTTGATGACTAGTGGAACCAAAACCCAAACCCAGGCACTCTGATTCTAGAGTCTAATTCTATTCTTTTTTTTTTTTTTTTTTTTTGAGACAGAGCCTCAAGCTGTCCCCCTGGGTAGAGTGCCATGGCATTACAGCTCACAGCAACCTCCAACTCCTGGGCTCAAGCGAGTCTCTTGCCTCTGCCTCCCAAGTAGCTGGGA
>CAUYTI010130958.1:0-12505 GCA_963575145.1 Galago senegalensis
AGGTCTACTACTTGGGTCTCCAGCTTTCATGTGAAAAAGAGCCTTGGGCAAAGAAAGAAGAGACCCATATTGGCTCACGCTAAACCTCAAACTCTTAAACAACTTGGAGGCTTCTAAGGAATTACAGGGTTTTGTAGACTCTGGATCCCTGGATATAGTGAAATAGATAAACCATTTTATTTTTTAATTTAAAATGCTCAAAAAGAGGGCCTAGTCACTTTAGAATGGGAAACAGAAGCAAATAAAGCATTCCAAAAGTTAAAAGCTGCTCTCACACAGGCCCCGACTTTAAGTCTTCCCACTGGACAGCAATTTAATCTGTATATCACAAAACGAACTGGCATTGCGCTAGGAGCTTTGGCCCTATACTGGGGTCCAGTTCTATAACCTGTAGCATATCTTAGTAAAGAAATAACACTGTGGCCAAAGGATGGCCACACTGTGTATGAGTCATTGAAACTGTGGCCCCCTTGACCCCAGAAGCAACCAAACTAACTTTAGGTAAGGATCTAACTATTTATACTTCCCATGATATTGCTGGCCTTTTGAATACCAAGAGAAATCTTTGGCTATCAGATAACCGCCTTCTAAAATATCAACCTTTATTATTAGAAGGTCCAGTTCTACAATTACACAATTGTTCTGCCTTGAATCCTGCCACTTTTCTCCCCAAATCTGAGAAGGAGATAGGGCATAATTTTCAACAGATTATAGCACAGAACTATGCAGCTAGAAAATATTTACGAGAAATCCCATTATCCAATCTGAAATGATTTTATTTACAGATGGGAGTTCTTTCATAGAACATTTAACTCGAAAAGCAGGCTATGCTGTAGTTACTCTATATGCTGTAATTGAGAGTGGGTCTTTTCCAGCAGGAACCAGTGCACAGTTAGCAGAGTTAATAGCTCTAACCCATGCGTTGGAAATCGGGAGAAACAAACGAGTCAATACATACACTGACTCGAAATATGTTTTCCTCATTTTACATGCCCATGGTGCTATTTGGAAGGAAAGACAATATCTAACTTCCTATGGCTCTCCCATAAAATACCACAATGAAATAGACAGGTTGTTACAAGCTGTTAATGCCCCACAAAAAGTCGCAGTTATTCATTGTAACAGACATCAATGAACTTTAGATGACACTTCTACAGGTAATCCGCTTGCTGATAAAGAGGCTAAAATAGCAATAGGTAAAGCAAGATTCATACCATGCCACCCCATATTTGGGAAGGTTCATTTAAGAATCATACATCTCAATATACCCAGAAGGAGAAGGAGTGGGCTTTATCCAGAGACTATTCACTACTTCCATCAGGCTGGTTACAAAATAAAAGTGGACTTTTGCTATTACCTGCTTCAAGCCAATAAAAAATACTTAAAACTTTACACCAGTCCTTTCATTTTGGTATTTAAAGTACCTATCAAATGGCTAAAGCTCTCTTTATGGGTAAGAACTTATTCAAAGTTATAAAACAGATAACAAGGACTTGTGAGGTATGTCAGAAAAACAATCCTTCAAATTATCATCTAGCTCCCCCACATATACAGAACCATGTTAGATACCCAGGTGAAGATTGGCAAAAAGATTTCACTCACCATCCTAAAGAACATGGCATATGATATCTATTAGTATTTGTAGATACTTTTACCAACTGGGTTGAAGCATTCCCTTGTAGAACAGAAAAAGCCCAGGAAGTTGTCAAAGTATTAGTACATGAGATTATTTCCAGGTTTTGACTCCCTCGTAGTTTACAAAGTGATAATGGGCCAGCCTTCAAAGCAACAGTGACACAGGGAATATCAAAGGGACTAGGCTTTCAATATCACCTGCACTGTTCTTGGAAACCCCAGTCCTCTGGTAAAGTAGATAAAATGAATGACATAATCAAAGGACAGTTAAGAAAGCTAACTCAAGAATCCCATCTCCCTTGGACTAAGTTACTTTCATTGTCCTCAGAATAAGGAATTTGCCTCAAAAGTTTGGTTGTAGCTCATTTGAATTGTTATATGGAAGACAATTTTTGACTAATGATTTATTACTAGATTTAGAAACTACAGAATTGGTAAAGCATATTACTTATTTAGCTAAATTTCAACAAATCCTTAAAAACCTGACAACCACATTTTCACATTCAAATCTAAAGGAACTTTTCTCTCCTGGGGATCTAGTCTTGATCAAAACTCTTCCCTCTAATTCACCTTCTCTAACCCCAATTTGGCAAGGGCCTTTTCCTGTTATCTTGTCTTCCTCTACAGTTGTTAAAATTATGGGCGTAGATTCTTGGATACATCATTCACGAGTGAAAGCCTGGCACCCTTCCCCTTCTACAAAAGAAGACTCTGTAGATAACCAGCCACAGCCCACCTATTCTTGTGAGCCTAAGGAAAGCTTAAAGTTATTATTTAGAAAACAATAACATCACTACTGTAATACCTCTAACCTAACATGGTCTTACCTTGCCCTTTTACTAATTAACTATCTATTTTTCAGTAATCTCACCAAACCACACCATCTACAAAAAGATGGATTCAGTCACAGATTCTGGGGTCACTGTTCCCTCTGGAGAAATTCTAACGGCCCCTTCCATCATTGCCCCATATCAGTAGGAAGCAGTTAGATTCAGTTGTCATTTTTTTCCCTAACAGAAGTTAGAGTTTCTACTCGGAGAGGGAGGAATATACTGGAAAAGTGGCATCCCAGCCAGCTCAGCAGAGCAGGGCCTTGGGGTCCTGTCACTTCTGTCTTGGTGGCAGCAGCTGGCTAAGAAACCGGCAGGTTGGGGCAAGCAGGAGATCTTTCTTCCCCCAGAGGCTCCAGTAGAGCAGGGCTGGAGGACCTGTCAATTAAGGGAAAACTAGTGCCCATCCCTGATTGGTCCATTTTCAACCCTCCTCCTGATAGGTCCAATTTACAGGCCAATCACAGCTTGGCTATTGCACTTTTATAAGCCCTGAGCAGAGAGCCTGAGGGCAGATTACCGCAGAACTTCAAAATAGATAGAGCATAAGTAAACTTCAGCAGACCGTCGCAGACGGTCCAGAAAAAGAAGTGAGAGTTGTGGCACTTCTAGTGCTGATCCTGCTTTACAAAGAGGCTTGGTCCTTTGTAAGAGCTGTACCTGTAACACTTCCACTGCTGATCCTGCCCTACAAGAGGCTTGGCACTTTGCTAATCTCTGCCATGCAAAGAGACTTTGTCCTTTTTAAGAGCTGTAGCACTTCCACTGCTGATCCTGCCCTGTAAAGAGACTTGGCCCTTTGTAAGAGTTGTTTTCATAAGAGTTGTAACACTTGTATCCTGCCCTGCAAGGAGGTTTGGTTCTTTGAGCTGTAAATAAAAGCTCACTGTTCATTCTATGGTCCATCAATTCATTCAGCGAATCTTTGAGACCAAGAGCCTGGAAATCCAGTGTTAAAAATCTGGTATCAATATCAAGTAACTAATGTCTGTTACATTGACTCTTATACATTGAGGAGAATTCTGGCTGGGTGCATAAATATTAATAATTGAAATCTTATCATATTGAGTATTACCTCTTAACAACTATTTAGTAACCATCTTTATCCATGCTTACTTTTATGTGTTTAAAGCCTATGGCACCTGTGAATAAAAATTCAACACCTGCTTTTTCTTACTTTCCATTTGCCTAGATTATAGATGACCAACTGTTCACACTTAGTCTACATTTATGTTTTAAGGTAAAATGAGATGCTTATAAGTTTCAGATATCTAGCCTGAGTTTTTGTATCCAGGCAGCTAACTTGTGCCTTTTGGAGAATGACAATTGAAGCCATTCATTATAATTGAGAATATTGATAAGGCTGGTCAAACTTTTGGTGTCAATTTTTTGAAAGTGTAGGGGACATTTTTAATCCTTTCACCATATTGTGTGTTAGATTTCGATCAAAAGTTTCTGAGTGAGTTTACTTTTGTGACAGGGGATTGCAGTGATAATTAAAAAGGATAAATCTGAGAATATCCTAGAGAGCTGATTTAGTTATGGCAAATTTCTTCAACATGTAAAAAGAAAAAAATCAAAGCATCTCTCAACCACACACCCAGGGTACCACTTTGGATGGTCCTTTGGTCAGTGGCTCACTTCAGGATGTCAAAATCAATTATTCCTGTTGGTACTGATCTCACCTTGGCTAGTTTAATAGGTCTTTGGCAACAAGATAGCAGGTTTCTGCTGGCAGCTCAAATATTACTCACTATTGTACTCTGGCAGATCAGAAGAAGACACCCAGTAAATAAATTGGTCTATGAAGGTTGATGCCTCCTTCCCCACCTTACACCTCAGTCACACCCAGTCTCTGATAACCTCAGAGGTCTTTGACCCAGTTTCCTCAAATGAGCAGATGTCCCCAGGTTTGTCACCTGTTGTGATGATCTCCCATCACAGATGTGTAAAAAAGTCCTGACATACTTCCTATGTGTCACCGAGGCCTCAGGATTGGACAATTCTAAAAGTCCCCAATTAGTTTAGTTCTTAAGTAGAAAAGGAGGGACAAGATGGCAAACTGGAGTCAGCCTACAATGAAGCTCCTGTCCAGAAGGAAGAATAAAGTCCAGAAAATACTATTAAGCTGAAGACTGGTAGCAAAGCTGAGAGAGAAGAGTGATATCTGCAGGTCATCCCTTCTGAGGAAGGCTGCAACTCTGAGAAAACCAATTTCCATGGGTATTTACAGGTGAACCATGAACTGGGGATACATTGTCTCATCCCAAATGTGAGTGTTATAGGAAGAGGGGTCTATTTCCCTAGAGGAATTCTGAGAGACTCTAAACATTCTCTCCCATGCAGACAATTTTAAGGAACCTTCTCACTGTCATTCTGAACTCCCAGTCCCTTCTTGTATGCAAAGACTTTGAGAAGAGGCTCAACAGCATAGTCCCCTACCCTACTGGACCAAGTGCCCTGCTACCAGCCTGCTGTGACTGCTAGAGCCAGTGTTCTCTGGGCTGTGTTCACTGCACCTGGCCCCCCATCTCGCCTGGACTTCGTGACCTGCTAGCCTGCCTGTGACTTACAGATCCATACCCTCCCCGCCCCTGGCCAGTCTGCATGTGACTGCCAGAGCCAGTACACTCTAGACTGAGATCCCTGTCTTGGTTGGCCTTCCAGTGACCACCAGAGACAGCACATGTCAGGTTTCATTGCTCACCACTTGCCCAAACAGGACAGCCAATGCTGGCATCCCCAGGGTTACACTACCTGCGACTGGCAAACTGCGACCGCCAGAGTCAGCATGCACCAGGTTGTTCACCCCAAGATTGGCCTGCCCACCTGTGACTATCAGAGTTGGTGCTATCTGGACTGAGATTACAGCAACAGGGCCACTGCAGTGATGGCCAGACTTGGGCATCTTTGGCTGTACTCCCCAGGACCGACCAGAATGCCTGTGACTGTCAGAGCCAGAAATACCCGGTTTGTGCTTTCAGAACAAACCCGGTTTGTTCAGCCCCACATCCCCCAAATGGCTGGTCAGCCTGAGACTACCAGAAATAATGGTGCTTTCAGGTCATCACTCAATGCCTCCCCACACCCTTCCAGCCTCAGTTTAGTGCCCCTGTCCAACCAGACTATTGAGCTCTGTGCTCTTCTCTGTATTACACCACAGCCATCACATAACCAGACTCCTTAGAAGAATGCACTCCTTGATGAAGATACCAGGGTGTCAGGGACTCCAGAATTGCTTCAGCCTCCCAAGCCATGCTTCTGGATCCCTGTACCTGTGCTCCCAGAATTGCTCCTACAGTCAGAACTCCCTGCATGTGGCAGTCGTTCTGGGAGGTACACAAGGTCATTTCCTGCAAATATCCAACCACAATAGAGTGATCCCTCTATGGTCTAAGTTTGAAGAGACACTTCCTCAACTCTGTGGTCTCCTAGAGGAAATAAGAACTCACTCTATAGGGATACCAGTGCTGCAGAGTGAAGGGGGCAAAGGCTCAGTGGCTTTGGGAGAAAAATATTAGCTTGCTACCCTCAGGATTAGACTGAGACAAAGTGGAACACTAGCTACTGCCTACTGAATAACTGAGGTGGACAAGACTAAGCTCCCACAACCAGTTAACAGTAGAGGGTAGTGGTTGTGCTCCAGAGGCATTGACCTTCCATTGACTCTGACAGGCAAAAACTCCCAGTGTACCAGCTCATTGGAGAGAACAGGAATTCAGTCCTGCTGGGCCACTATGAACTGGGTGTGAATTAGGAGCAAAGAGGACAAAGAGACTCAGACTCCTCATCCAACTCTGCTACCAGGTGAGCCTTTTTGACTGCATAGAGCATCAGAGAGAGACAAATTTGAGCAGCTAGTATACCTCTGCATTCTAGTTTCTGGAGCCTTTTGATTCTCCCACTTGAGGGTTCATACAGAATAGGTCTATTGGCTTGGAACTCTTAACTTGGGCCAATTTCCCAAGACCCCCAACAGCTGATACCTTGGTTGTGTCGAAACCGAATTTCTCCTCCAATACATATTCGCAGGCAGTGGGCTGTCTTAATTGCTTGTATCTCTCTACAGCTAAGATACAAAAGAGTCAGAATTGTGTAAATTCTGAAGTCTTGAATAATAGGGGTTGTAGGAAAATATTTCTCTATTGGAGAATAAATTCTCTAGTTGACCTTTAATTTAGGGGAAGTTTTTCAACATTAGATCCATTGTCAAAGTAAAAATAATAGCAAAGCATTGTGGCATGCACCTTTAGTTCCAGCTTCTCAGGTGTCTGAGAAAGGAAAGCCTAGGGTTTGGATAGTCTGATATCTGTCAATGCCACAGAACTTTACTGAGTTTGATAAATGAATTAATTCTCTGTATGTATAAAAAAATTAAAAATGAGGAGTAACTCAAATACAAATCATTTCTGCATTTATTGATTGAAACAGAGTCTGCTTTGTTGCCTTTTATACAGTACACTGGTCTTATACATCACTGAAAAGTTCAAGTGTTCTCATCAAGTGAATGTGTTCCCTCAGCTGGTCTGACAGAAGCCTGCATAACATCTGTCAGTTTTTTTTTTCAGAGATGTATATCTCACTTGTTCTGAGGCTGGTCTTCAATTTAGAAGCTCAGACAATTCAACTTACAAAGCATGCCAAATTGCCAAAAAAGAGAGGCATGAAGAACCACCCCTGGCCAGAAAACATAGTTTAAAATATAGCCCAGGTTGAATGTCTGATGTCCTGGCTCAAATCACGGGTGGTGATTTCTAAAACTTTACCAGCCAGTCTTCCACAAACAATAGCTTCGCATTGATGCTATAGTTCATCCTACTGGAAAGGCTGAGGCTAAAAAATTTCCTGAGCCCAAAAGATGGGAAGATTTCTGTGAGCTTTCATGGCCTAGCACCCTTCTGAGAGTGACAAAGTGAAATTCTGTCTCAAAAAAATAAAACTAAAAAGAGCATCCTATTTAAGTGTCTCTATGCAGTTTTACCACCTGGAATGCACCTTGAGTCTCACTCCTGAACAAACACTCAACTGTTGTCAGGTAGTGACTGGAATCTCAGCAATTAATCTAATAAACAAGGCACAAATTGATGATCACTTCTCTGTCTGTTAGTGGAGGGCTAAGAATTATCCAGGATCAAACCCTCGCAGGACACTAGTTGAAGTGAGTAGAAAATCCCAGGCAGTATCTTTGACCAGTAGCCTGGATCCTACAACATTCTAGGTTGAAGTGACAAGGTCACCATGGGTGACATCATTATGGCTGTTGCCCTGGGTTAACATCTTTAAGTTAATCTTATTTCTGCTAAGCATGCAGTTTCTGTTGGGGTTTGTTGTTGGGTCCAAACTGTTACAAAAACTGGAGCTCTTTTCTCCACACTCAAGTTGTGCTCATGTACAACTTCATGTGTTTTTTAAGCATGGCCAAGTTATTCAACAACCCATCCTTTATTTTTCAAGTTACAGATTTCTCATCAAATGGAAGAGTGTGCTTTATGCCTAGTGCTGCCCTGAAATATAGAAGAAGAAATCAAGCCCATGAATTGAAAAATGATTTGACAGACATAAAAGGTACCTCACACAACATCCAGTTCTGCTTTTCATGATGTTTGATTTTTTTCTCTAGAATAGGAGTGTTTTGAACAGTATATGTCTCAGTGAAGATTCCCTTTCAAAATTTGGTGAAGCATTGTGTCTAGTCATGTACTCCATACCTGAAGTTATTTATGAAATTTCAACTTATCTTAAAATTTCCAAGAAACTTTAATTCCATGCTAGGTATGTATAAACATTTGGTTCTTGGCCACAATGCATAATGTAGAGGTATGTTGGATCACATGTATAATACACAATGACTAATGAAACCTGATAAGGATAAAAGAGATCCATGCATAGGTGTGGTGATCTCCCATCATGGATATTTAAACAGTCCTGACATACTATCTATGTGTCCCCAAAGCTGTAGGACTGGACAATATTCAAAGTCCTCAATCATGTCATATCTTAAGAAGAGCTCAATACTTAGCCACCACATGGCTACAATATTTTGATCCTCTGGGCAGCCAAATGAGGGCGCTCTCCTGAACTCCCATGTTAGAAACAAGGCTGAACAACAGAAATACAATCTCATTTCAGATCTCCCACCTAGACAAATAGAAAGGGTAGTCAAGTATTATTTCCCTTATCTATATAGTTCCAGCTACTCCAGAGAGGGAGGCAGGAAGATCTTTTCAATGAAAGAGTTTGATGTGACTGTGTGTAATGTATGTCATGAACAATCTAGCTTAGAAAACAGAGTGAGAGTTGGTCTCATGAAAATTAATAAATGAAGTATAAAAAATAAGAAGGAAAGAGAGAAAGGAAGGAAGGAAGGAAAGAAGGAAGGAAGGAAGGAGAAAACAAAATTAAGAAGGAAAGAGAGAAAGACAGACAGAAAGAAAAGTCTTTCTTCCTTTCTTTCTTTCTTCTGAGGTTGATCTTACAAGTGTACAAGTGAATCTTTCTAAGAGTAGAATGTGAACATTTTAAAATAATAACTAAGAAAATGACATGAAAGCTATGTTAACCAGTTTGAGGAAAGTGTTTTTGATTGTGTGTGAAAAACCCACACTGTGCCCCAGAAGTGCATTAATATACATAGTTACCATTCATTTAAAAAGAAAGAAAGAAAGAAAGAAAGAAAGAAAGAAAGATGAAGGAAGGAAGGAAGGAAGGAAAAGAAGAAAGAGAGAGAGATAAAATAAAGAAAGAAGGAAGGAAAGAAGGAAGGAAGGAGGGAGAGAGAGAAAGAAAGAAACTTTTCTAGGTACAGTTTCCAAGAGTGAAATTAAGGGGAAAGATCAGTAAGCATATGGAATACAGGAGTACATAAAGAAAATTTATTATGGTTCCTTTGCTGAGAATGGAATGATGATTCAGGGCAAGTTTGTTTGCTCCTGGTTTCTTAGAAGACTTCCAATTGATATGATGGGTAAGTATTGTTCAGATATGTTTGGTCCCTGACCTAGGACTGTATGGGCAAGGGAATATTGACCCAGACTGAAAAATCTGAGAGTAGGGGTGGACTGTATAATATGGATATTTTAGTGTGCATTAAAAAAACCTGACTTGAGTCAAGAATTCACTGTGTGAGTAGTTTAGAGACACTTAAAGAATCTAAGATATTGAAGGGCCAGATTTGTGCAAATTCTGAAGTCTTGCCTAATAGAGGTTGTAGGGAAAAAAATTTCGTATTTAGAAAATAATTTCTCTACTGGACATTTAATCAAGGAGAAAATTTTCAACACTATATCCATGGAGAAAATAAAAATAATAGCCAAGCTTTGGGGCATGCACCTGTAGTTCCAGCTACTCTGGAGGCTGAGAGAAAAAAATCGCCTAAGCCCAAGAGTTGGCAGTTGCTGTGATCTGTAGATGTGACCAAACTTTCCTTAATATTATAAAATAATTCTCTGTCTCTATTAAAAAAAAAAGTTAAAATGTGGAGTAATTACAATACAAATGTTTTTCTCCTTTTATTTGAGAAAGAGCTTTGTTTTGTTGCCTTTCATAGAGTACCTTGGTATCATAGCTCAAGAGGCTTTCATAAAGTCAACCCATTCTATCAGGTGGCATGCCAGAACCCCACAAATTGTCTGGCCTTTTTTACTGTTCAGAGATAGGTATCTCAGTAGTGCTGAGGCTGGTCTCCAATTCAGAAGCTCAGACAATCCAACAGACCGGGCCTCCCAAATTGCCCATATGAGAGGCATAAAGTACTACCCTTGGTTACAAAAACTAGTTCAAAAAATATTTCATATTCAATGTCTTAAGGATGACTCACCAATGAAGGTTAGTTTGAAAATAGTACCAGCCAATCTTGGAAAAGAATAAAAGCTGGGGTTGGAAGTTGCTGCTTATAGTTGAGGGTACTGGGGGTGCTGAGGAAAAAAAAAATCCCTTGATCCAAAGCGATACATCTTTCTATGACTTTTGATGGCATAACACTCTACTGATAGTGAGAAAGTGAAACTCTGTCTCAAAGAAAAAATAAATAAATAAAAAAGAGAACAGGGGGAATGGTCAAGATGGCTGACAGTCAACAGTCTCCGACAGAAGTTCCTGTTCAGAGGAAAGGATAAAGTCCGGAGAAACCTCACAACAAAGTCAAAAACTGAAAGCCCAGCAGAGAGAGAAGAGTGATACCGACAGGACACCTCTTCTGAGACAGGCGGGGACTCCTAGAGGAAAATCTACAGGTACATAAATCACCCCAATGGAATAGCGCCCATCCTCTCCCCCAAGAAAGGTGTGCTTTTCCTTTGTTTCCTCTTCAACCACTCCTCTGTGTCTCCTATAGGTAACTGATAAACTGAGGACCTATTCTCTCACTCCATGAGTGAGAGCTGCCAACAGGGAAATTTACTACCCTGGAGAAACCCAGTTGAGACTCAGAACACCCTCCCCCAGGCAGAAAAGTGGAACTGGCGTTTCACTGCCATTTTGAGTTTCCAGTTCATTCTCCCTCCTATTGCTGGCAGAGACAGTGAGAGGAGACCCACAAACAGCATCCAACCACTGTTGCAAGACCAAATTGCTGCCCCAGTCCTTCACAGGGAGAACTTCTTGATCCACAGTTTCTGTATGCAGATGGACCCCCTTAGTCAGCGCATTGTGCGCTCAGCTGTCTCCCCGGCGGCTATCTGCACTTCCCGAGACCTTGGTGCTGGTGACCAGGATTGATGCCAGACAGAGAGGGCTACACACCCCACCAGGCATCTGCCTCTGGGTCTTTGGTGGCCATTGATAGTGACTGACTTGTTCTGGATTGGGTCACTGAGCCACGCCTGCCTCCCAGAGCCCTGCTGGTCCACAGCTGCTGTCAGCTCCTGCCAGGGAGGTTTGTGCAGTCCTGCCAGATGCTTGCCTTCCTCCAGGGCTTTGGCGGCAGGAGAGGAAAATTGACTTCTGCTAGGGCAGGTTGAACAGCTGAGTGCATGCCTCCTGATGCCCCCTGGCCTTGGATCACCACCAGCTCCTTCCTGAGAGGGTTACACCATCCCGCTAGTGGTGTGCCAGCCTCAAGGGCTTTGGTGGCCAGTGAGTGCAACTGATTTCTGCTGGGGCAGGTTGCACAGACATGCACCTGCCTCCAGGAACCTACTAGCACCACCATCACTGCCAACTGTGCAGGAGAGGGTTGCGCATTCCTGCCAGCTATGCGCCCACTTTTGAGATTTTGTTGGCCTGCAAGGACAACTGACTTCTCCTGAGGCATGTTGTGCAGCCATGCACCCACCTCCTGGGGCCTTGTCAGCTTGTGGTTGCCAGCAGTTCAGGCCTGGGAGGGTCACACCATCCTGCCAGCTGTGCATCTGCATCTGGGGATTTGGTGGCCAGTATGGACAATTGACCTCCACTGGAACAGGTTGTGCCTGTTTCCCAAAGCCTTGATCATGACACTGACTCCTGCAGGGGTGGGTTTCACCCCGTGACTGGCCTTGCCTCCTAGGGTCTTGCCGGGTTATGCCCAGGAGAAAACTAGAAGAAGCCACTGACAGAAAAATTTTAGGAATGGTTTCTGAAAGGTGCAAATTCTACATGGGATGGAATAAGTGGAAAACTCTGGCAACCAGAATAACCAGAGTAGATTAACCTCCCCAAAGAAGGATGGGGTAGAGAGAATTGAACAACCACTACATAAACAGATATCTGAAATGTCAGAAATTGAGTTCAGAATCTTGATATGGAGTAAGATCAATAGGTTGAAGGAAAAGAGGGAGAATTTCAAATCATTCAAAAGCTGTCATAGGAATTAAATGATTTCAAAGATAGAATGATCAAGGATTACAATACACTGAAACAAGAGGTTGCAGATTTGAAGAGCACCTTTGAATCCCTCAGTCAGAGGATGGATGAGGTAGAATATAGAATCTCCAACACTGAAGACAAAGACTTTGAACGCACCCAGACTTCCAAAGATTTGGACAGATGGAGAACATAGACAGATCTCTCACTCAGAGAGATCTTGGATAATTTGAAGGAAACTAATATTCACCTCATAGGAA
>CAUYTI010130960.1:0-21883 GCA_963575145.1 Galago senegalensis
CTGTAACAGCCTCTCGGGGTTCCTTCCCGAGCGGCTTAGGAACCCTGACGCGTTGGCAAATAAACCAACCTCTTGCTTTTTGCATCGACCTGTGCTCGTGAGTGGTCTTTGGGTGAGCGACCCCCGGGGTTGGGCACAACAGAAACACCCCATCTCTACTAAAAAAAAAAAAAAAAAATAGATTCACTAGGCTTTGTGGCACATCCCTGGAGTCCCAGCCACTCAGAGGCTGAGGCAAGCAGATCCCTTGAGCCTAGGAATTTGAGGTTATTGTAAGCTAGGACACCAGGGCACTCTATCCTGGGGCAACAGGTGAGACTGTCTCCAAAAAAAGAAAAAGGAAGGAATGTTTTAAATATTTTTTTTTTTTGAGACAGTCTAACTCTGGTACCCTATAAGCCATGGCATCATAGCTCACAGCCACCTCAAAATGGTAGGTCTGAGCAATCCGTGGCCAATCTTTACTTCTCAACAACCCAGCTTCAGTCTTTTAAGATGAATTGCAGATATTTCACCTGAAAATACTCCCATATATATCGCTAAATAAGAAGCATCCTTTCATGCAACTACATGTTAGTATTTAAATACCAAAGCCTCTACTATTCGCAAGTTCCACTGTAAAGCAACCATAGACAATTCTTTTGGTTACATGAGCTGGTCCCAGCCTGTACGTTTGCACTTTTATTTTATTATTTTTATTTTATCCTTGTACTTTTATACAGTGAAAGCTCAAAAAGCCAGCACAATGGGGGCTACCCTTAATCTCAATTACAGGGGAAGTCAGGGGGGAGGATCACTAAAACCCAGGAATTGAGATACCAAACTAGGCAACATAGAAAGCCTATCTCGGGAAAAATTAAAAAAGAGAGAGAGAGAGATGAATACTCAAACCCCTCCAAAATACCAAAACATCAGGCAGACAGCCTCCCACAAAAGGAACATTGGTCACCATAAACTGCGCTTACTCACCACTGGAAAGCACATCCAATCTCTACTTCAGCCTTTCAGAGCAACACAGCACTGCTCTGACCAGCATTACTTAAGTACAACCCTGAGAAGCCCACCCTGCATGCACCCTACTCAGGCCACCCTAGCCACACCTCTCTGTGGCTTTACCCAACCCACATTTTCTTTTCTTTTCTTTTCTTTTTTTTTTTTTTTTTTTTTTTGAGGCAGAGACTCAAGCTGTCCCCCTGGGTAGAGTGCTGTGGCATTACAGCTCACAGCAACCTCCAACTCCTGGCCTCAAGCGAGTCTACTGCCTCAGCCTCCCAAGTAGCTGGAATCAACAGGCAACCCCCACAACACCCAGCTATTTTTTGGTTGCAGCCATCATTGTTGTTTGGTGACCCAGGCTGGATTCGAACTCACCACCATAGGTGTATGTGGCTGGCGCCTTAGCCACTTGAGCCACAGCCACCAAGCCCAACCCACATTTTCAAATCTGACTTGGTTAATTCTTTTTTTTTTCTTTTTGGATTGTTTTAGCAGGCCTGGGTAGTGTTCTACCCCATCAGCCCCCATGCATGTGGCGGGTACCCTAACCACTGAGTTATGGGCACCTGGATGTGACTTGGTTAATTCATGAGCACGACTGCAAGCAAATTTCTTATTTAATCCCTGTGATGAAGTAATTACTGTTTTATTTCCATGTGCACTTGAAGACACTAGAGGCAGAGATGTGTGACCATGGAGTGAGCCTCTGACTCTGACAGTCTGACCTTGAACCTCATGTTTGTCATCATTCTTCTTCTTGAGTTGGAGACTATTCACTCTATGAGGCCAGCTTTGTGAGGCTCTCAAATCATTCACATGACTTGATAAATCATTGATTAAGGAAATTTGAGATGGGAGGCAGGAGGGACCAGAGATCAAAATGGAATAAAAACAAAATACTAATAATGTTTTGTGCACATTAGATCATTTGCTAATTCATTGGACTCTTAAAGCAGTGCTGTGGGATGGCCAAAACCTCAATTTCATAAATGTGGAAACTGCAAGTCCTTCTGCTTTCTTTGCAACCCTAGGACTTGGTACTTTCCCAAATGTATGACAGAAGGCAGTAAGACTTGGAAGGATTTTTGTACACCAGGTGTGGGAAACACCACAGCTGGTTAATAGTTGTTTTACATTAATCCATTGGCATTCAGAGGAATTCACATGTTCCTCAATTTAAAGAATGGCTTTTGGCTTGGCTCCGTACCTCAGTTAGTAGGGCGCCAGCCACATACACAGAACCTGGCAGGTTGGATCCCAACCCAGACCTGCTCAAACACCAATGATGACTGCAATCAAAAAATAGCCAGCTGTTGTGGCGGACACCTGTAGTCCCAGCTACTTGGGAGGCTGAGGCAAGAAAATTGCTTAAGCCTGAATTTGAGGTTGCTGTGAGCTGTGATGCCAGAGCACTCTACTGAGGGTGACATAGTGAGACTCTGTCTCAAAAAAAAAATAAATAAATAATGGTTTTTCCCATACATTATTTTACTTAAATCTCATAGAGGCCTTAGGGCTATGTATTCTTCTATTCTACAGATGAGTACTGAAGCACAGAGAAATTAGCTCATTGCCCTTAAATCAAACTCTAAAAAGAGGGAAAAAAATAAGAGGGACTTAAGGCAGGTGAAAATAAGTTTATTGTTTTAATTTTTTAAATTAAATCATAACTGTGTACATTAATGTATTTATGCAGTACAATGTGCGATTTTATGTACAATTTGGAATGCTTACATCAAAATGGTTAACATAAGCAGTTTTTTCACCTCACTTACATAACTGTTGTGTTAAGACATTATACTTTACTCTTAATAGATTTGACATGTACCCTTACAATATGCACCATAGGTGAGGTCCCACTGATTACCCTCCCTCCACCTCCCCATCTCCTTCCCTCCCTTCTCCCTCCTCTTCTGAAAGAGGGGAGAAAATCAGTTTGTTAATGAGGCAAGATAATGGTCGACATGGAGGAGCAAAGAGCCCCAGATAAATTCGCTTTCTCACTTAAGTCCAGGATAGATCATACCTGGACAAACAAAATGAAGAAAAAACACGAGGAATAGACTTGGGCACATGGAAGGTCATGTTCATACTGAGCCATGAATGGAGAGGTCTCCTGGAGGACCTCAGCCAGTCCTGTCAGGCAGGACTGGGTGCTTTGGTGCAGTTGAGGGAATATTTTGGGAGCTGGAAGTGTTGGAGCATGTTGGAGACTGAGAAGGAAGAGCAAATCAAAATTAGCTTGGACCTAAATTAATTTCTTTGGCCTTTTTTTTTTCTTCCCAGTAATTCAAAGTTCGGAGCAGCTTTGTTTTATTCGTTTCTCAGTACCTTGAATTAACACTAGGTGGCGACCTTCCCAGTCCTTCCTTCAAGCTGCTTCAAAACCATTTTAACCAGATCATTTCACTTGCTTGCTTTTTTTTTTTTTCTCAACTCCACTCTCTGATCCCCCTCCAGTATTTAGACATTGCTGGCAAAGGTCAACAAATCAGCACCCAAATTTCCTGACCTTCCTCCCTAAAGTCATCAATATTGTTGGCCAATTCATCTTTTCCCTTGGAAACTCTCTGACTTCAAATTCTTTATTTTAACTTTTGATTTGATTGGGCATGAACTGAGTCTGTCATCCTTTTAAAATATACCACACAATCGATTTTCGGCCTTTTGGCTAAAGTGAAATGTAAAAGACACTACATAACACTAATAGCTCAACTTAGACTGTCCTGTGCATTGAGCCAGGTGATAGAGCTGTGAACAGCACAAATACATTGGAGAGAACTTGGAATCTTGTGCCCAGGAATTCCCCACAAAGTCCACCCAGCTAAACAAGTTAAATTTAAAGAGGGGTCCTTTTATTGAAGAGCCAGCCAGCAATTGCATCAGGGTCCCAACATGGGGTCTCTGAGAGCAGCCCTGAGTGTTTAAGAGGTCGGGTTTTCACAGCTTGGTCTGCATCTTGGTTGGCACCCAGGCTGTCCAGGTGCATCTGGGTAGGATAGCAAGCAAGCATTGTACAAAGCAGAATTTTGCAGTTAGTCATACATTTTTGTTTTAATATTATCCTCCTATACTTCTTAGTTTCAGTACTTTCTCCACCTGGTATTGTTGAAAAGTCAGTCCAGGAACTGTTGGTACCTCCCTGTCTGTTTCCCAGGGAGTTAACAAATCAAGAAATCTGGAGTGAACTAGAAGCAAGAAATTAATTAGTACTTTCCCATCTATCTGGGGAGTGCACTAGACTTATTTCATTACTATCATTTTTTTTTTTGAAAGCTTGTAGTCCAGAAATTTGACAGGAGTTAACTGGTATTTTTTCTTTATACCCTTGACCTGACACCTATCTGTCTTAGCCTAGGCCACTAGGCCTAACAAGAAGAATCATAACTCCCAATTATCACCTGCAAGAACTTACTAGAATGCCTCACAGCAGGTTTCATGGCCTGGCTGCTACCCCCTTCAGCTTCGTCTTTGACAGTCTTTCACCTCCTGTAAACTCTCTTCTAACCAGGCTTGTTCATTTCCAGATACTGAGATACTCTCTGTCTTCCTCGGCTCCTACATCTGCTTAAGCTGCTACACAGTGGAGTTCCTGGTGACTTTGCAAGAAAATACTGCAACTAAAAGCAAGTTATCACCATGGTGATTTGATTAAAACCATGACCTGCTTACAAAGAAAAATGCCCCATTAACAACAGGTGAGATTAAGAGTTGAGGTTCTGAGTCCCAGCAACATGACTCATGCCTATAATCCTAGCACTCTGAGAGGCCAAGGTGGGTAGATTGCCTGAGCTCACAGGTTGGAGACCAGTCTGAGCCAGAGGAAGACCTGGTTTCTAAAAATAGCTGGGTGTTGGGGTAGGCGCCTGTAGTCTCAGCTACTCAGGAGGCTGAGGCAGGAGAATTGCTTGAGCCTAAGAGGTTTTTTTTTGGGGGGGGGTTATTTTTTTTTTTTTTTTTTGCGGTTTTTGGCTGGGGCTGGGTTTGAACCCTCCACCTCCGGCATATGGAGCCGGTGCCCTACTCCTTGAGCCACAGGTGCTGCCCTGAACCTAAGAGTTTGAGGTTACTATGAGCTCTGATGCCATGGCACTCTAGTAAGGGTAACAAAAGTGAGACTGTCATTAAAAACAAAAAAGAAAGAAAGAAGGATTGATTTGAGCCTCTGCAGAGTGGTTTTGTTTTCCTAGCTTTTCCTCTTGCAAACTTTTCCCAGAATTTTGGGACATTTTCTCTACTTTGGGGACCCAATGACTTTTTTATTTATTTTCCCCACTGCTTTTGTGATGTTAACAGATTAACTTTTTTTTATTAAATCATAGCTGTGTACATTAATGCAATTATGGGGTACAATGTGCTGGTTTTATATGCAATTTGAAATACTTTCATCAAACTGGTTAACATAGGCTTCACCGCATTTTCTTAGTTATTGTGTTAAGGTATTTATATTCTACCCTTAGTAGATTTAACATGTCCCCTTGTAAAATGCACTGTGGGTGCGGTTCCACCAATTACCCTCCCTCCACCCGTCCTTCTCCCAACCCTTTCCCTCTCCTCTTTCTCCTTCATCTTGGGCTATAGTTAGGTTATACCTTTCTTTTTTATTTTATTTTATTTTATTTTATTTTATTTATTTTTTAATTGAATGTTAACTATGTACATTAATGCACTTCTGGGGTACAGTGTACAGTGTGGGGTTTTCACATGCATTCTGAACTACTTCCATCAAACTGGTCAACACAGCCTTCATGTCATTTTCTCAGTTATTGCTTTAAAACGTTCACATTCTACTCTTAGAAAGATAGGTTTGTCTTATAGGGGTACAGGTGAATCTTTCTAAATGTCAGCTGTTTTCACTGGAAGGTTCTTGCTACTGTAGAATAAGTAGACTATCTAGTTCTTTCTATTCTGGCTAACCGTACCTTTTCTAGACTCTTGCTCAGTCACTTGCCTCTATAACTTTTTCCTAACCTAACTTTTATTCACATGAATTTGCCTTTCTTGTATGGTTAAGGGTCAAGAAAGTTTTTTCCTGTTTCATCATTTGTAAATCACTAATGACCTTAGTTTTTCCTGCTTGTAGTACTACTAGAATTTCTTAGACCTAATGAGAGCTGAAGGAAGACTTCATTTTATGAAAACACATGGTAGACAAATCATAGGCAGTGGAAATGCCTTGCTTATATGTGATACTGAAAAAATTAGCTTACACGGAGAAAGAAAAAAATCTGCCTTGCCATTCATCAAGTTGGTATGATAGATACAGATGCCAGTTATCAGGGAAGAATATTTCTTCTCAAGTCACTGTAGTTGTAAAGTCTCATGTGCATCACCATCTTTGAGCAACTACTGTATGTTTTTTACTGAGAAACGTGTTCTCTAAAATCAGACTCTCAGGAACTCAAGTTCTTGAAATTAAATTAGTAACATGAAATTCCTTAGTTTGCCTAGAGGATCTGAGTCACTGACAGAGAAGATACCTGGGGTTCCCAACTCAGGAGCAGATGAAGGGTTTCTCTATACAATGTTCCACATCTATCTTAGCTTTGTAATCCCTATGGACACAGGAGCTTGAGGCTACTTTGCAGTCTAGTTTTGAAGTTGACCCCTTTCAATACTGTCCTACCTGCTTTGCTTCAAGCCCATCATTTATCTAAACTCTTACCCCAAATCCTACAATAACCACAGTCTCCTTTGGTGAGTTGCTCCATAATTCATTTAATGGGTTGGTTAGTTTTTTACGAGAAGTTGTTCATTCAAAAAGAACCAGTGTCAACTTTCTGAGGGGAAAGAGCTGAGTTTGTTGGATATTGTTTTCTAAATTGCCTATCCCCATACACAACTAGCTCAGTCTTCCAACTGAGAAGAAGGAAGAAGATTATGCTGGCTTCTAAATATAGGTTTCTCTTGGGAAATGGAATTCAAAAAACTGCTCAGTCTTGGCCATAACCTGATAAGGATCTTTAGTAACTGAATGAGTTAATCTTTGAAGACAGCTTTGCTCTTGACATAGAGGACTTATATAAAGAAGCTTGGCCTGACTTTTTTTCATTTTGATCCAAAAGCCTTACAGTCTTTCCTTGACCACACAGTATTTGTTTTTTTGTTTTTTTGTTTTTTTTTTTTTTGAGAGACAGAGCCTCAAGCTGTTGCCCTGGGTAGAGTACCGTGGTATCACAGCTCACAGCAACCTCCAACTCCTGGGATCAAGCGATTCTCCTGCCTCAGCCTCCCAAGTAGCTGGGACTACAGGCACCTGCCACAACACCTGGCTATTTTTGGTTGCAGCCGTCACTATTGTTTGGCAGGCCTGGGCTGAGCCACCACCACACAGTATTTGTTCCCTGAGGCCTGTGACTGTTAAAAGCTGAAGTTTACTGGCTCAGCACCCATAGCTCAGCAGCTAGGGCACCAGCCACATACACCAGAGCTGGCAGGTTTGAATCCAGCCTGGGCTTGCCAAACAATGACAACCAAAAAATAGCGGGGCATTGTGGCAGGCACTTGTAGTCCTAGTTACTTTGGAGGCTGAGGGAAGAGAATCACTTACGCCCAAGAATTGGAGGTTGCTGTGATCTGTGACACCACAGTACTCTACAGCACACACACACACAAAAGCTGAAGTTTTCTGCTGGCAATCCCTTTGCTTTTCTATCTCTGTCTGCCTTGTTTCTCATCTTAAGTTTCTAGTTTGTGTGTAGACATAACTACTTTTCCTATTGACTGTTTGTCTTTCTAAAAGACTGATTCAGACTTTGCTTTTCATCCCCACAAGTGATTTCTACCTCTTAAATGTCTGCATACTATTATAAAATGCCTAAGCAGGTTTGGTGCCTATGGCTCAAGCAGCTAAGGTGCAGCCACATATACCTGAGCTGGCAGGTTTGAATCCAGCCTGGACCCACCAAACAACAATGATGGCTGCAACCAAAAAATAGCCAACTGTTGTGGCAGGAGCCTATAGTCCCAGCTACTTGGGAGGTGGAGGCAGAATTGCTTGAGCCCAGGAATGGGAGGTTGCTGTGAACTGTGATGCCACGGCACTCTACCGTGGGTGCCAGCTTGAGACTCTGTCTCAAAAAAACCCCAAACAAATAAAATAAAATGCCTACCCATGTATAATATGCATCCTTACAGTACTACCCATGTATAATATGCATCCTTATTTTTACCTGAAAATTTGAGTAAAGCAATGCACATTATACACAGCAAAATGTGGGATATTTTTGAAAGGCTGAAAAAGAGTTACCTTGTATGAGAGAATCTTGTGTGGTCCTAGATGTCTATTTCACTGACAAAAAGCAGTGAATAATTATAGAAAGAGTTGTGTTCAAATGTGGACACCATAATATCTAAGTAGTAAACTACTCAAAGGTAATACCAGCATTAATGCCACTGCTAACACAGAAGAAAACTGCAGGGATGAGTTAAAGCACTGAGAGTCATATTGATGCATAACCCCCCTGCATAGGATGCTCAAAAAAAAAAAAACCCTCAATACACGAATTCTGAAATGCTATCAGTTGCTCACTTTAAGCAATTCTTCACTTTACTGAGAATTTTCTTCTTAGGGCGTTTGGGTTATCTGCTCTCAGGTGAAGAGGTGATACCTTCAGACTTTTCGTGATTTAAGTTACTTTGTTCCACTTTACACAAGCAGACATCAATGGGCCCATTGGTACTCCTTATGTGTACTGTAATAGAATCTTCTTTGGGAACTGGAACATCCAATCTAGTTTCTGCTGGAGCTTTAACAACAATAACAATCTGTTCATGGAAGATTGGAATGCTGTGAATATCCTGGTATGTTACATATGGCAGCCTTTCATTTTCTATGTCATTTGTTAAGTCAAATAACTGCTGAGCACAATCCTTAATTAACTCATTCAAAGTATCCTCCATTGCTGTTAAGTTAGAAAGTTCCTCCTGTAGCTTCTTTTGTTGGGGTACTTCTCCAAATTGTTGAAATCAGATCCCATCTATTTAATATGGCTCTTATATTTTCAAGTAGGTCGATTTCACCTAAGACATTGGTGATATCATTTTGTTTTTGTGCTCCCAGTTTTGTGGCAACCTTGTTTAAGTCAAAAATAGCCCCAGATGGGTGGCACCTGTGGCTCAGTGGGTAGGGTGCTGGCCCCATATACTGAGGGTGGCATGTTCAAACCCAGCCCCGGCCAAACTGCAACAACAAATAGCCGGGTGTTGTGGCAGGTGCCTGTGGTCCGAGCTACTCGAGTGGCTGAGGGAAGAGAATTGCCTAAGCCCAGGAGTTGGAGGTTGCTGTGAGCTGTGATGCCACTGCACTGTACTGAGAGCAACAAAGTGAGACTGTCTCTAAAAAAAGAAAAACAAAAAAACCCAGAACTAGATCTGACAAAATCTACTAAATTTACTAGTTAAATAAGCCAGTGATACATCAAATTAGGTCTCTTGACTAAATTTTAGAGTTTTTCTCCTGGACGCATATTGTACATTATCTTCTAAATTAATTCTCATTTTTTTTTGAGACAGATTCTCACTTTGTCACCCACGGTAGAGTGCAGTGGTGTCTCAGAGCTCACAGGAAACTCAAGCTCTTGGGGTTAAGTGATTCTTTTGCCTCAGCCTCCCAAGCAGCTGGGATTATGGGCACCTGCTACAACGCATGGCTATTTTTTTTGTTTTAGTTGTCGTTGTTGTTTAGCAGGCCCAGGTGGGATTCCAACTCCCCAGCCTTGGTGCATGTGGCTGGCGCCATAACCAACTGTGCAATGGGCGCTGAGCCTTAATCCTTACTTTTTTTTTTTTTTTTGCAGTTTTTGGCCAGGGGCGGGGTTTGAACCCACCACCTCTGGTATATGGGGCTGGCGCCCTACTCCTTGAGCCATAGGTGCTGCCTTTTAAGCCTTACTTTTAATGGCTGTAGGCTTTGCCCCTTGACTGGCTCCCCGCACAGGTCAGGCACTATCTCAGGCAAGTGCAGGCTAGGGAATTTCATCACTAGCTGCTGCTGAGTCACGTTGCCCAGCCCCCACAGCTGCGCCACGTTGCACGTTGCACGTGGCGTGGCGAGCTCTTCTGGCTTAAGCGCCACCCCCAACACACTGATTTCCGGTGTTTAAGCCGAAGAGAGTCCGCAGTTTGCTTTCTGGCTTAAGCGCCACCCCCAACACACTGATTTCCGGTGTTTAAGCCGAAGAGAGTCCGCAGTTTGCTGGGAGATGCTAGCTGGCTCGTCACGGCTTGAGGCCCCAGAGGCGTCCCAAGGGTGAGTTGCGGAGAGCGAGGCAACCAGCCGCTCTCAGGATCCAAGCCCTCCACCTTCCCGAGTGCTGTAGTGTCACCTATCAGTTTTATTTATTTATTTATTTATTTTTACTATAAACATACACAGGATTAGGTTAAATTGTGAGGTAAAGTGCAAGTTGTAGTCCAGCCCTTCACCCAGGCGGTGTGCCATCTACCCCCCACGTTATGCTCCTCAGGTGACAACTTACTAAGTCCTTTCCCTTCTCTCCTCTCCCCCCTTCTTGAATTTAATTGTATTTTTCTCTCAGTGTGGTCGTGTGGTTGTTTATCTACTAGTTTCAGATTAGTATTGAATACATTGGGTGCTTGCTTTTCCATTCTTGGGATGTTTTACTTAGGGGGATGTTCAGTAAATCCTTCCAGGTAAATACAAAACATGTAAAGTCTCCATCTTTTTTATGGCTGAATAATATTCTGTGGCTTACATATACATAGTTTATTTATCCATTATTGAGTTGATGGGCACTTTGGTTGTTTCCACATCTTGGCAATTGTGAATTGAGCTGTGATAAATATTCTAGAACAAATGTCCTTATGGTAAAATGATTTTTATTCTTCTGGGTAGATACCTAGTAATGAGATTGCAAGATGAAATGGGAAGGTCTATTTTTAGCTCTTTTAGGATTCTCCATACTTCTTTCCAAAAAGGCTGTATTAGCTTGCAATCCCACCAGCAGTGTAAAAGTGTTCCCTTATCGCCACACCCATACCAGAACCTGCAGCTTTGGGACTTTGTGATGTGGGCTGTTCTCACTGAGGTTAGGTGAAATCTCAAGGTGGTTTTGATTTCAATTCTCTGTTGATTAGGGAAAATGCAGTTTTGTTTTAGGAAAGGAGCTCAGCTCAGCTATGGCCATGTTGTGATAGCCCCTGAGGCCTAAAACCAGTGGGGACCACAAGGAATATAAGAGATCTCTTGGGCAAAATAACAGGTTGTGGAAAGCCTGGTTACATATGGAGATGAGGGTGGTTGGTAAGCCAGAGTGATTCCCCAGGAAGGCCAAATCCTGCTGGAAGCTGAGGGAGACCTGAAATAGTAAGCTGCAGTGCTTGATGCTGTCTCAAACGCAGATGTAAGAACTTTTAAAGGTAAATGGCTGGTTAAAGTCAAGTTGCCAGATTAGATGGAGGCTAAACTATTCTGTTCACTATGGTAACTAGTCTAAAAATCTAGAAAGTCCTGAATGACAGAGTCTGTTGATGTGAGGAGACCAAGTACCTGGCAGCTTGGGATCTGTAGCTCCCTTGATATTGGGGAATAGGCATATCCCCAAAGTGCTGTCCATTTGAGCATGCAGTGGTAGGTGTCTGAAGGATAGAAGTTACTGGTGTGGAACTGTTTTAGGGGTGAGCAATTGTTTACTAAAGTAGGTTCATTCATGGCATTTGTGGAAAATAAAATTGCATGAATATTTCTCAGATCCTACTAATGTACTTTATTTAATTGGAAGAGAAAGCAGAGTTCCCTAATGTACTTTAGATGCCTGGGAGTGATGGAGTAGGAGATGTGGATACAGACTGGACGAGCCTTGAGCTTATCCTCTAAATATGATTAGGATTAGAAATAAGGTGGTTTGGTCCACAGAGTTGTAAAGTTCTACTAATCAAGGAAGTACTGGCTGGAGTAAATGTGGTACTTGTGTTAAGTCTGAAAAATATCTTTGACTCTGTTTACCAGGTAGTATCAGAACAGTCATAGAAAAATTAATACAAAATACAAGGATGTCAGAGCTTGGAAAAGTGCAATTTTTTTTTCTTTTGAGACAGTCTTACTCTGTGCCCTGGGTAGCTCACAGCAACCTCAGACTCTTGGGCTCAAGCAATCCTCTTGCTTCAGCCTCTCAAGTAGCTGGGACTATAGGTGCCTGCCATGACACCTGGATAATTTTTCTATTTTTTGTAGCGACAAGGTCTTGCTCTTGCTAAGGTTGTCTCCAACTCCTGAACTCAAGCAATCCATCCACCTTGGTCTCCCAGAGTGCTAGGATTACAGGTGTGAGCCATAGTGCCCAGCAAAGTGCAAGATTTTCAAGTTCCTACAATTGGTTCTAAGTCAAATTCAGGTGTCACAAACTTCTGAAAGGTTACCTATTATGTCAGGTTTAATTGTCATGGATCTCTGTATTCTAGGTACCCAAATGAAGAGATGAACACAAGCCCTCTGGAGCAGAATCTCAGGGGAGTCAATGCCCAGGTAAACTGCATTTCATTCATGACCTTGGATTTTGTTCTTGCTGTGGGTAGGGATTCATTCATTGCCCAAGCCAGGTCATTTTCCCCAGCTTTAGTAATAGCTGGGGAAAATGAAAGCCCTTTCTAAGGACTGGTAAGGGTGGGATTATCTGAGAAGGATAGCTTACAGAATATCTGTGGCCTTCAGATATAAATGACCAAAACCAATTAAGGTGTAACCAACACTCCAATCTCAGTCATGTGACAAGTTGAATCTCTATGAGCCAAGTTCTGGAATAATCCCTGCTGCAAGTTAGTGCCAACCCAGTCTGGCTTCCAACAAGAAGTCTCATTTTGCTATGGGAGTAGTAATATTAACATTGTAATATTCTAGTCAGGTTTTACTTCTGCAATTATAAGAGATACAAGATGTAATATGTAAAGTAACAAACGTTATTGATATACACTGAGTAACACAATTTTAATACAGTTTTTCGTTTCTTTCCCTTTTTTTTTTTTTTTTTGATACAGAATATCAAGCTGTCCCCCTGGGTAGAGTGCCATGGCATGACAACTCACAGCAACCTCCAACTCTTGGGCTTAACCAGGGGTCCTCAAACTTTTTAAACAGGGAGCCAGTTCACTGTCCCTCAGACTGTTGGAGGGCCAGACTGTGGGCCCTGGGACAAGTCGGCTGCTAAGCAGGACAGGCAGCAGTGGCAAAAACACCCGGCAGGCTGGATAAATGTCCTAGGTGGGTTACATGTGGCCTGCAGGCCATAGTTTGAGGACGCTTGGTTAAGTGATTCTCTTACCTCAGCCTCCCAAGTAGCTGGGACTACAGGCACCTGGCACAATGCCCAGCTATTTTTGGTTGCAGTTGTCATTGTTGTTTGGCAGGCCTGGGCTGGATTCCAACCCACCAGCTCTGATGTATGTGGCTGGCACCCTAGCTGTTTGAGCTACAGGCACCAAGCCCAGTTTTTCCTGCACCCTCTGTAGATGGGACTGGTGGCACAGCTGGAAAAAAAATGACTGGATCTTACGGTAATGCTGACAAGGTTAGTAGCTGTAAGAACCTGAATGCCAAAGCTCACTAAAATAAAATAATCTCTTTATCAGCGGGTTAACTCCACAGACGTGGTCTTGTGAGATATTGCTCCACCTCTAGCAGGGCCTATCCATCAACAAGTGGCTTACAGTTGATGTTGGCCTGTTAGACCAAGGCTTGATTCAAATCTGGTAATTCTCTTTAATAGAGAATCTTGTTGACTTGAAGATGGGTTTACTTATTCACACTTCTCAGAAGGATGAGACCAGAGCATGAGGATGAGAGGTAGAATATAGAGTCCTACCTGTCAGTGTCTACTACTGGGCAAGGTGCTTGTTAGCAGCAGGGTCAAAAGCTTCCTGGGTCTTGTATGTAGCTGTGTGGCATGCCCTCTCAGTGGGTGCAAGTGTGAACACAGTTGGCTGCAGGGCCCCTTCTCCTTTTCAGTGGAGGTAGGTGGCAAATGTGAATGGAGAAGTGAAGGTAGGTGACCTTGTGTCATTCTCAAGTCTTGAGTTGAGGATGACTGGAGGCAGCTACTCGGATATGTGCCATTGGGTTGGATCACTCCCTTTTCTACCCCTACATACAGCAGGTCCTGAATAACATTTCATTCAATGTTATTTCATTGTGTTATGGGGGAAAGTCTGTGTGGAATTTGCACACTTCTTCCCATGTATCTTTAGGTTTTCTTCATACATTGGTTTCTTTCTGCATTCCAATGATGTGTACATTAGGTGAAGTGGTACATCTACATGATATATGAGTGAGTGTTCCCTGTGATGGGATAGTGTCAGCATCTGGCCCCCTGCAACCCTGAACTGGAATGAGTGGGTAAATAATTCTTATTTGTGATTATTAATCTTTAAGTGTACACAGTCTGAAAATTAAATTTATGAACTCATCCTAGAAAATGTGCTACGTACCTTGTTGCTAAATATTACCACAGTCACCTTTGAATTACTCTCCTTGGGAAGCTATGCACCAATGCTAGTGCCTAGTTTACCCTTCAAAGAAATTTTCAAACTCTTTTTCTGGAATGACCATCAGAACTAGAGGTTTTGATATTATTTATCATTAAAAAAACTTAATTTATCTTGATTTTTGTCATTGACTCCAAGATCACTGAAGAGCAGGTTGTTTGTCATGTATTTGCATAGTTTTGAAAGTTCTTAGAATTTCTAGTCTTATTCCATTGTGATCTGAGGAGATACTTGATATAATTTTTAAGATACTGACTTCTTTTGTGGCCTGACACATGGTCTACCTTGGAAAATGCTCCATGCTTTGAGAATGTATTATATTCTGTGATTTTTTTTCTTTTTTCTTTTTCTTTTTTTTTTTTTTTTTAGACAGAGTCTAACTGTGTTGCCCTTGATAGAGTATCATGGTTTCACAGCTCACAGCAACCTCAAACTCCTGGGCTTAAGTGATTCTCTTGCCTCAGCCTCCCAAGTAGCTGGGACTATAGGCGCCTGCCACAATGCCCAGCTATTTTTTATTTTTTGGTTGTAGTTGTCATTGTTGTTTGGTAGGCCTGGGCTGGATTTGAACCCGTCACTTCTGGTGTATGTGGCTGGCATGCTAGCCGCTAAGCTATGGGCACCAAGCCTGTATTCTGTGATTATTGCGTAGAATGTTTAGTAATTGTTAGGTTCATTTGTTCTAAAGTCCAGTTTAAGTACAGTGTTTCTTTGATTTATTTTCCTGCCTCAATGATGTGGCTAGTCCTGCCAGTGTGGCATTGTTGTATATCTTTTCTAAGGTCTAGTAGTATTTTATGAGTCTAGCTTCTCCATTGTTGGGTGCATATATACTGTATTTAAGATTGTTTTATTTTGTTGAATTGATCCTTATCATTATATGATGATCTTTGTGATTCTTTTTACTGCTTTTTATTTAATTGTTGCTATTCCTGCTCACTTTTGGTTTCTAATTGCCTGAAATATCTTTTTTCACCTCTTTACCTTGGGTCTACAATTCTTTAGGTTAAGTGAGTTTTTTTGTATGTGTTAAGAAATATTAGTTTTATTTAACCAGTTTCATAGCTAAATGTTCTATAAAAACTTTACAGATTTACAGTTTATATATAGTTCAAACTATGGAACAAAAAAGTAGATTCCACAGATGCAAAAATACTGTACCAATCAATCCAAGGTAAAGGCATTTTTAAAAAAGTTATTGTTGGGGTTTCATTCAGGGTACAAGAAACCAGGTTACACTGATTGCATTTGTTAGGTAAAGTCCCTCTTACAATTGTGTCTTGCTCCCAAGAGGTGTGTCATATACCAAAACCTCACCACGTCCTTCCTTTCCTCTCTCTGCTCTTCCTTTCCCCTACCCCCTCCCTCCTCCTCTTTCTCTGCTCTCCTCTTCCCCCACCATGTACTAGATCATTAATTGTCCTCAAATCAAAATTGAGTACACCGGATTGATGCCTATCCATTCTTGTGATGCTTTACTAAGAATAATGTGTTCCACTTCCATCCAGCTTAATACAAAGGATGTAAAGTCTCCATCTTTTTTTAATGGCTGAATAGTATTCTGTGGTATACATATACCACAGCTTGTTAATCCATTCATGGGTTGGTGGGCATTTAGGCTGTTTCCACATTTTGGCGATTGTAAATTGAGCTGTGATAAGTTGTGCAAATGTCCTTATGATAAAAGGATTTTTTTCCTTCTGGGTAGATGCCCAGTAATGGGATTACAGGATCAAATGGGAGGTCTAGCTTGAGTTCTTTGAGAGTTCTCCATACTTTTTCCAAAAAGGTTGTATTAGTTTAGAGTCCCACCAGCAGTGTAAAAGTGTTCTCTTTTCTCCACATCCACACCATTTTTGAGATTTTGTGATGTGGGCCATTCTCGCTGGGGTTAGATGGTATCTCAGGGTGGTTTTGATTTGCATTTCTGTAATCATTAGGAATAATGAGCATTTTTTCATATGTTTGTTAGCCATTCGTCTGCCTTCATGTCTCTTGCCCATTGATATATGGGATTCTTGGCTTTTTTCATGTGGATTAATTTGAGTTCTCTATAGATCCTAGTTATTAAGCTTTTGTCTGATTCAAAATATGCAAATATCCTTTCCCATTGTGTAGGTTATTTGCTTTGGTTGTTGTCTCCTTAGCTGTACAGAAACTTTTCAGTTTACTTAAGTCCTATTTGTTTATTTTTGTTGTTGTCATGATTGCCATGGAAGTCTTCTTCATAAAGTCTTTCCCGAGGCATTTATCTTCCAGTGTTTTTCCTGGTAAAGGTATTTTTATACACTGTACAGTGCTCTGCATGGCTGGGGAGGTAGTCAATGCTAAGTATAAACTTCAAAACTGTACAAAAATAAGGCTTTAAAAAAATTTTATTTTGTTTTATTTTTGAGACAGTCTCATATGTCACCCTCAGTAAAGTGCTGTGGTGTCACAGCTCACAGCAACTTCAAAATCTTGGGCTTCAGCGATTCTATTGCCTCAGCCTCTCAAGTAGCTTGGACTATAGGCACCTGTCACAATGCCTAGCTTTTTTTTTGTTGTTGTTGTAGTTGTCATTGTTTTCTGGCAGGCCTGGGCTGGGTTTGAACCCGCCAGCCTCAGTGTATGTGGCCAGTGCCCTAACCATTGAGCTGTGGACACTGAGTCAAAAATAAGGTTTTGATTTTATTTCGCTCTTTATACATTGAATATGCTTGCAAGCCCAGAAGCCTAACTAATAATAGTTATCTGTAGTCCAGAATCATTCCCCACTCCTGAAAAGAATGCACGTGTCTATTCACACAGGGCACTCTTGGACACCATACTGTACTCAACATATTGTATAGACATAAAAGTAGAGATCAAGAACATTAAATGTCAAATATAAGGTAGTTCGTTTTTTTCTGAAAGGAGTTTCTGCATTTAATAGTGTGCCAAAATAATTTTAACTTACTAAATAAAATACATTCTAAGTAAACCTAAAAATTACACTTTATAAACATAAAAATACTTTATTTTGGTGTAATACATCAATCATACCTACAAATAGAAAACCAAACTGTATATAAAGTAGTATTTCTCACCCAGCAACAAGAAGCACTTATGTAGTTACTTTTTAAAAGGGTTAGAAAAACTATTTATAACCCACTAGGCCTAACCTATAACTTAGATATTCATACTTAAGCTAGTTAGTGATTCACTAATACTGCAAAACAAGTCGCCTTCTAGAGACAGTGGTTTCTTCATGTTACCTGCATAACAACTGGACATATTTTAAAAAGGGGAAATCAACTGATATCTCAGCATGAATCCTAGGCATAGGTAGGTCTGGATTATGGGTCTGCTTGTCAGTGGGTTTTTCATCAGAAATATGTATTCTAAAAGAAAAGTCTGACTTTTGATTTAGAATTTTCCATCTGAGGTATTTGTACCTTCTTGGAAAAAAAGGGAATGTCTTAGATCTTTCCTTACCTCTATTTGGGGCAGGGACAGTGAGGCTGGCTAATACCGCTTTAGATTCTGATTCTGTGTATTAGGAGGAAAAAAATAAAGAACAAACATTACTCCAGACTTTTCCATCATCCAAAAGCAATGAAACACAGCTGTCTTTTATACAGTACTAGCCAAAGAAAACAAAAATGAGAGCTTCCAAGAGCAATCTAGTGCTCATGTTATACTTTTTTTTTTTTTGAGACAGAGCCTCAAGCTGTCCCTCTGGGTAGAGTGCTGTGGCATCATGCTCACAGCAACCTCCAACTCCTGGGCTCAAGCGAGTCTCTTGCCTCCGCCTCCCAAGTAGCTGGGACCACAGGCGCCTGCCACAACGCCTGGGTATCTTTTTGGTTGCAGCCGTCATTGTTGTTTGGCAGGTCTGGGCTTGGGATTCGAACCTGCCACCTTAGGTGTACGTGGCTGGCGCCTTAGCCGGTTGAGCTATAGGCGCCAAGCCACGTTATGCTTTTATACTGCTGCATATGTAAGTATAAAACAATGACGTTTGGACAAAGAAGCTTTGTGGTTATTTATTTTAAAGTTACGGTACTTAAAAATTTCTTGATTAATAAATAGCTTGGATGTTTCCAGTCCTGTTTCCAAGCATGAGTGATGGGTAAACTTGTTTCAGGCTGTGAGGATGAACTAGGGCAACTTGGAGCCAATTTCATGGTCATTGGCAGGCAGCCTGGCAATCAAAACTCATTGATCTTCCTCTGCAAGTACTTTATTTTTATTTATTTATTTATTTAGAGACAGAGTCTTAGCTATGTCGCCCTTGGTAGAGTGCCATGGCGTCACAGCTCACAGCAACTTTAAACTCTTGGGCTTAAGTGATTCTCTAGCTTCAGCTTCCCAAGTAGCTGGGACTATAGGTATCCGCCACAATGCCTAGCTATTTTTTTGTTGCAGTTGTTTAGCTGGCCTGGGCCAGGTTCAAACCCACCACCCTCAGTGTATGTGGCTGGCATTGTAACCACTGTGCTATGGGTGCCAAGCCTCTCTGCAAGTACTTTAACATGGAGTCCATCCCCTGGGCAGAGCCCCAGATTTTCTTCAGTGCTTCACAGTCCCTCATTGGCCTGTTCCAGCTCCATCTTCATGTTATAACGCACAAGAGCTTTGGAGTCCTCAAACACAACTGGATTACATGAGGTAAGCTCCTTAAGTTGAGCCATGACTTCCTGGGTAAAGGTCCTGGGCCAGAGCACCTGTGAGACCAGGCCCTTGCCACATGCCTCCTGTGCAGTCAGCTTCCACCCACTGAGCAACATTTCATTTGCAGATGCTCCTCCTATAATCTTGGGAAACATAACGGTGGAACAGCCATCTGGACTCTGTCTGAAGGTAGTATAGGGTGTCTGAAACCAAGCCTTTTTGTTAGCCCAAACCACATCACAAAGAGGCAATATGGATGCTTGTAGTCCAATGGCTGGGCTATTTACCACTACAATAATGGGCTTCTTAAACTGAATGAAAATATTCACAAAGTTTCTTATAGCTTTGGCTATTTTAGTGTTTTCTCACATCTGTTAAACAACGTATGACCACAACAAAAAACACTGCCAACTGTGCTGAGCAGAACCAGCTTGCTGTCGTCAGCAGCTGCGGTGTCCAGAGCACTTTGGATTTTCTTCATTACCTCTGGATTTAGAGAGTTATTCTCAGGTGACTTTGTGGATAAGAAGATGTGGGTGAAGCCATCCTCCTTCCTGACGACAGTATCACTGTATCTGTAGGCACTCTCTGTTGGCCTCACACCGAAACATAACTGCTTGTTAAAAGGCTGGTCTCTTCTGTCCTCAAGAAATTTCCTTTTCACAGCTGTTGCTCCTGTAACAGATTTCTGTATGTTGGTTGTTCCATGAGCTGTTAATACATCCATGAACGGAGATGTTCCTTTCCATTCATGGCTAAACTGGTGGCCATGGCTGCAGTTACAGGGCCAGGCACCCGAGGCACTAGTGGGTGTATCTAGGGCCTGCTCCCTATTCTGGCCCACTCCGCTCTGGGGCACAAAAGAGCTGCTCTGCTGTCACCTCAGGTGCCACTGTGTCTTCTTGACTCTGCTTGACAGGGTCCAGTTTCTCAGGCTCTCATTCTGAAAGCCATCCACTGAAGTCCTATTCTTAATAGAGCTCTTAGGCACAAGTATCTTGATATCTGACTTTGCTAGGTCTGTATTTTTCCAGCTGGAGAGAGATAGTGCTGTGTTTTTCTTGAACTTCTGGCTGGCAGCAAACAACTGGTTGTTTTTAGACTCATGGTCTTTGCAAATCACTAGTGCCTTAGAAGAGGTTTTAGGAAAGTTGCTGTTAGTGGATCTGGCGATCTGTTTCCTAGCAGTGTTTGGAGAGGTCCGGTTTGTTCTAGTTAATGTGTTTTCTTTCTGCTTTTTGGTGTGCCACCTGTTAAAATCATGCATATACTCCTCACAGTTCACCAGGGGCTGCTCTGGCTCCCAAGTGTCACCCTCGCTATTATAGCCTTTCCACCGAACCAAGTACTCTGTCTTCCCTTTTTTGTTTTTCCTTTTGTCTTCCTTCCTTCCTTCCTTCCTTCCTTCCTTCCTTCCTTCCTTCCTTCCTTCCTTCCTTCCGTTAGCTGTGTACATTAATACAATCATGGGGTACAGTGTGGTGTTTTCATATATAATTTAAAATATTTCCATCAAACTAGTTAACATAGCCTTTGTCATTTTCTTAGTTATTGTATTAAGATGTTTATATTCTAGTTTTAGAAAGATTCACTTGTACCCTTGAAAGATAAACCATAGAGGTGATCCCTCCAATCATCCACCCTCCACCCAGACACCACCTCTTCCCCTTCCCCATATTCTTAGGCTATAATTAGGTTATAGCTTTCATATGGAAGCTATAAATTAGTTTCATAATAGGGCTGTGTACATTGAATACTTTTTCTTCCATTCTTGTGATACTTTGCTAAGAAGAACATTTTCCAGCCCCATCCATGTAAACATGAAGGAGGTAAAGTCTCCATCTTTATTTAGGGCTGCATAGTATTCCATGGTGTATATATACCACATTTTATTGATCCATTTGTGGGTTGATGGGCACTTGGGCTTCTTCCATGACCTGGCAATTATGAATTGGGCTGCAATAAACATTCTGATACAAATATCTTTGATGTAATGTGGGTTTTGGTTTTCTGGATATATACATAATAAAGGAATTGCAGGATCAAGTGGCAGGTCTGTTTTTAGTTCTCTAAGTGTTCTCTGGATGTCTTTCCAAAAGGAACGTATTAGTTTGCATTCCCACCAGCAGTGTAGAAATGTTCCCTTTTCTCCACATCCACACCGGCATCTCTTGTTTTGGGATTTTGTGATATGGGCTAATCTTACTGGAGTAAGGAGATATCTCAAAGTAGTTTTGATTTGCATTTCTCTGATGATTAAGGATGGTGAGCATTTTTTCATATATCTATAGGCCGCATGCCTATCTTCTTTAGAGAAAATTCTCTTCAAGTCCCTTGCCCACCCTGAGACGGGATTACTCGTTCTCTTCTTGCTAATACGTTTAAGTTCTCTATGGATTCTGGTTATTAAACTTTTGTCAGAGACATAACCTGCAAATATCTTCTCCCATTCTGAGGGCTGTCTTCTTGCTTTACTTACTGTGTTCTTGGCTGTGCAGAAGCTCTTTAATTTGATCAGGTCCCAATAGTGTATTTTTGATGTTGCTTCAATGGCCTGGGGGGTCCTCCTCATAAAATGTTTGCCCAGGCTCATTTATTCAAGTGTTTTCCCTAGACTTTCTTCTAGTATTTTTATGGTTTCATGTCTTAAGTTTAAATCTTTAATCCAGTGAGAGTCTAACTTAGTTAATGGTGAAAGGTGTGGGTCCAGTTTCAGTCTTCTACAGGTTGCCAGCCAGTTTGCCCAGCACCATTT
>CAUYTI010130962.1:0-45822 GCA_963575145.1 Galago senegalensis
GGGGGAGGGAGAAGGGAGGGGGGAATGGGAGGAGGGAGGGGGTTTGGAGGGATCACTTTTGAGGTTTGTCTTATAGGGGTACAGGTGAATCTTTCTAAGAGTAGAATGTGAACATTTTAAAGCAATAACTAAGAAAATGACATGAAGGCTGTGTTGACCAATTTGATGGAAGTATTTCAGAATGCATGTGAAAACCCCACACTGTACCCCAGAAGAGTATCAATGTACATAGTTAACATTCAATAAAAAACAAAGAAAAAATGTTATATAGCTAATAAACCTATCAAACAAATAGGGGACAGAAGATGGCATCATAAAAAGATCCACTTAATCCAAAAGAAGGCTGAGAAAAAGAAAAAAGGAATAAAAAATAAAACAGATCAATAGAAAACAAGTTGATAGCTTGAAATTGTATTGATAATTGCATTAACTACATATATATTGTCTAAACATTGCATTTTAAAGCAGGGATTATCAAACTAGATAAAAAAATCATGCTGTCTACAATAAAGATTAAAAATGAGTTTAAGGAACCTGAATAAAGAGGCAAATATGTATCAAAAGAAAGCAGGAGCTATAACCCATTATAGCCCAGGAATATGGGGAAAGAGGAGAGGGAGGAGAGGGGAGGGGGGAGGCTGGGTGGAGGGAGGGTGATTGGTGGGACCATGCCTATGGTTCATCTTACAAGGGTATATGTGAATCTTTCTAAATATAGAATATAAATGTCTTAACACAATAACTAAGAAAATGACATGAAGGCTATGTTAGCCAGTTTGATGAAAATATTTCAGATTGCATATAGAACCAGCACACTGTAGCCCATAACTGCATTAATGTACACAGCTATGATTTAATAAAAAAAAAAGAAAGAAAGAAAGACAGCAGGAATGACTTATATTAGTATCAAACCAATTATTTTCCAAAACAGAAAATATTACTCATTATAAGGAGGGAATTTTCTGAATGATCAGGAGGCTAGATCATCATGAATACAGAACAAATATCAATTCACATAATAGAGCTGTAAAATATATGACTTCAAAGTCCCCTTTCAGTAATTGATCCATAAAAAGTAGAGAGAAAGTCAGCAAGAATATAGCTGATTTGAACTTGACTTAATTGATATTTACAGAGTACTCTACCCAATGTAGGTAAAATACATATTTTTCACAATTATGTAAGGAATAATTACCTAGATAAGTCTTATGCTTATCTATGAAACAAACATCAATTATTTTAATGGCTAGAGATCTTATATAATGTATCTATAGTGTTTCCCTGAAAATAAGACACTGTCTTTTATTTATTTTTTCTCAAGAAGACACACTAGGGATTATTTTCAGGGGATGTCTTATAAAAGGTATTCTAGTCTTCCTTACCACTCTGCACGGAAATACATGGTTTGGCTATGCAGATACACTGCATAGCCACATCCATCACTAAGTCTTATTATCGGGGTAGGGCTTATATTTAACAAATGCATAGAAATCCTGCTAGGGCTTATTTTTTGGGGTAGGTCTTATTTTCGGGGAAATGTGGTGATCAGAAAAAAATTAAATTAGACATCTAAAGGTACTTCTATGAGTAACCTGAAAAATATAATTTTGTGGTAAAGATAGTGATAACTTTCAATGTTCATAAACACAAATTTTTATCAGAATTCTTAGTATGCTATTGTTAACTTAAGATATTCTCATGTTTTCAGCCATTATCAAATTTATTTTAAAATCCTTAAAAAGTTTAAATAATTCCCATTGTTTTGGAGTAGTTTTCTCTGTAATATGTGTTTGAAAAACACTTCCCCAGTTGAACTACAGGTTTTGTTAAAGGAATATGTGAAATCACCTTTCTCATCATCCCAGTTCTATATGGTGACAGAGACTTGCTCTTTGAGATTCTGGGCAAGAATTAAAAAAAGCTTCTGTATATCCAAGAACACACAGTAGGTAAAGCAAGCAGACAGCCCTCAGAATGGGAGAAGATATTTGTAACCAGAATCCACAGAGAACTCAAAAGTATTAGCAAGAAAATAACAAATGATCCCATCTCAGGGTGGGCAAGGGACTTGAAAAAAAACTTCACAGAAGAAGACAGGTGCACGGCCTACAGAGCATGAAAAAATGCTCATCATCCTTAATCATCAGAGAAGTACAAATCAAAATCACTTTGAGATATCATCTAACTCCAGTAAGATTAGCTCACATCACAAAATCCCAAAACCAGAGATGTTGGCATGGATGTGGAGAAAAGGGAACACTCCTACACTGCTGGTGGGAATGCAAACTAATACTTTTCCTTTTGGAAAAATGTTTGGAGAACACTTAGGGATGTAAAAATAGACTTGCCATTGGATCCTACAATTCCTCTATGAGGTATATATTCAGAAGACCAAAAATCACATTATAACAAAGATATATGTACCAGAATATTTATTGCAGCCCAATTAATAATTGCCAAGTCATGGAAGAGGCCAAAGTGCCCATCAACCCATGAATGGATTAATAAATTGTGGTACATGTACAGCATGGTATATTATGCAGCCGTAAAGAAAGATGGAGATTTTACCTCTTTCATGTTCACATGGATGGAGCTGGAAAATATTCTTTTAGCAAAATATCTCAAGAATGGAAGAAAAAGTATTCGATGTACTCAGTCTTCTTATGAAAGCTATAACCCAACTATAGCCCAAGAAGAAGAGAAAAGGGGAGAGGGAGGGGAGGGGAGGAGGGAGGATGGGTGGAGGGAGAGTAATTGGTGGGACCACATCTATGGTGCATCTTACAAGGGTACATGTGAAATTTACTAGGTGTAGAATATAAATGTCTTAACACAATAACCAAGAAAATGCCGTGAAGTCTATGTTAACCAGTTTGGTGAAAAAATTTCAAATTGTATATAAAACCAGCACGTTGTACCCCATGACTGCATTAATATACACATCTATGATTTAATTAAAAAAAGACTATTAGGAAGAGATTTTGTAAGCTTTGAGAAAAGGAAGCAATCATGACTATTAGATTTCACAAGTTCATCAAGACTAAACCACCCATGTCAGAGTCATTTCCTTCTTTTGTGGGTTAGATAAACAAAGGACGTGTTTGGGTTTCATCATGGTGTCAGACAGAGTCTCTCCTGACATTGCTGTAGACAGGTGGAACCATATGAGGATGATTTGGTATAAATAAGGTAATTCACAGGAAATCCAAGGGCTGGATTCAAAGGGCCAATGTTTATCTAAATAATGATAATTCTGGAGAGATAGAACTCTTCCTTCAACCTGTGTGTTGGGGACTGTGTGTGTATGTGTGTGGGGGGGAGTATCTGTATTTTCTTTGACATTTTAAGCATGATATTTTAAATGAGAATGTGATGCTCAGAAGAATTTTAGCTAGTTCAAAATTCAAAAGGGCATTTAAAATATTTGGTTCCAGAATTATATCCATTAAGAACTCAAGTGACTCTGAAATAAAAAACATTTAAAAGAAATAAAGGTATATAGATAATGGTAAATTTTTGTCACTGATTTCCCAGCAAAATAATTATGCTAATAAAATGTGATCTATAAAAGGACTTAAGAATTTTTAGGTGATTACATTTTCAATATAATTAGTACTATGTATTGAAAAAATACGAAAATTTTTTAAGAGTTGAGGTTGGATTACTAATCTTGGATCTATTTCTGGACCCATATCCTTTCTCTCCTTTGCCTCCAGAATATGATCTCAGAATACATTAAGCTAGAAAAATGAACTGATGTAAGGGATGTGATACACACATTTTTTCTAAGCTACTCAGAGTCCCACATGGAGTTTTACCTTTGACTGAGAACAGCATAATTTTAGAGGAAAATTGGAACACTTTTAGAGTACAGGTAATTGAATAGAGAAGAGACTCAAATTTATTTCATGTGAGGAAGTCTAAAGAACAAAGGATTTTTGACCTGGACATGTGCTGGTTCTAGGGGACCATATAATTTATCTTCAACATTTGAAGAACTAGTATTTGAGAAAGGGTTTAAGAAACCAGCTTGTGATAACAAAAGTTAGGATTTTCCTACATTGCTATCTAGAAGTGTCCTGAGATCTCTGAGTGGTGGTGAGCTGACCACATTTCAGGCGTTCAAGCAGAGAGCAGTTGACTAGTTAGCTGAATAGAAACACTGCCAGTAGACTTTTAAAGTTCCCTTCATTATTTGGAGTCTTTAATTTTATAGAAACAACAGTAAGGGGAATATAACAGACATTTTTGGCATAATTTTATTGGAAGTTCAAAATGCAACTAGATTAAAATAGAAACAAACAGCCAAATAACAATAGCAGTGACCGGTTAAGGCAAGTAGGCAGTTGCTGGCCAGGAGAGAATAGTGTTTTAACCGCTATTCTAAACACTCAGCAAGCCTTAATTATTTACTTTTGGACACAGGTCCCTGGTGTATATTTTCAACATTCTTTAAGGGAGCTGACTGCTAAATGTTTTCATCCCCTTCTCTACTGTGAGCCTTGGAGTCTTGGCAATGGAAGAAGCCAAGGGACCCTTCATTCTACAGAAGGTGAATGTTCTTGGCTCTGATGGAAGTAACTCTGTAGTTACACAGGCTCATGCTTTTTATCTCAGACATTGCAAAGACCTCCCAGGAAGAGCTGCCAAGACATCCATGATCCATGTGGTGTCTCCACGCCATACCCAGGACACTTTGTGGAAGGCCTAACTGGCATCCATGCAGCACCCTCAAGGCTACAAAGCTTGTATCCTGTGCTCCTTTTCACCCCCAAATCCTCCATTCCCAGTGTTCTTTACTGATTTATTGGACATTTACCATCCGTCTAAAAGTATGTCAAAGATCTTCTTTTTGTATTTTATGCCCTTGCTGCTCAAAATGTTCAATGTTCAAGCTCCTTCTGGGAGCTTGTGAGACATGCAGGTTGCTGGGCCTTACACCAGAACTCCTAAACCCGGAACACATTTAATGAGATTTCCAAGTGATTTAAATGCACATTAAAACTTGAGAAGCGCTGTTTTAGACTCTCTCCTTATAAGCATATACATTTCATGAGCACGTTAGTGGTTATGAAGCACTTTCTCACATTGTTCTAATTTTACTTTTTAAATGAATGCTTCAAGATGTATCCCTTAGTTTGAGGACAATGAGATTTTGGGGGAACTATTGCTTAAACTGGAATCTTCCAATAATCCTTCACTCTCAATCTTCCGAACCCACTGGCTACCAAGTACAGAATTTTAAATCTTATCTCTGAACTGTTTCCCTTCCACCTTGCCACAGCAGAACAAGATCAGGATTATCATCCCAGTCTGGACTGTAAAGGCCTCCCTGTTTCTGGTTTGTCTCTGCTCTCATCCATTTTCCAAACTGTGAGCAAAGATACAATAATTTTTTATTGAAAGCATACTTGTCCAAAGACAATTCTGTGGCTTTGTAGTTTGCATGTAAATCTTTCTGTAATCTGTCTCTAAAAATGTTCTTCTGTTACCACACTCCTGGCACTTTAATTCTGATTATAAGCCATTGCTGCTCATTCATGCATTGCCATTTTCCTGAAAGCCCATCCTCATTCTTCCTTCTCCTCTGCTTTCCAGACTCATCGTGTAAATAAGCCACCCACCGTCTTCCCAGGAAGAACGACTCGAGTCCTTCCCTGCTAATGTTTTTATGCCATTTATTTCCTTGTCTTTATGCACTGTTACATTATGAGTGCCTGAAAGCTAAGAATAAGGGAGACATTAAAGAATTTCATTTAAAAAATAGCTTCTGTGGTTAAAATATTTAAAAATCTATTTTACTACTTGCCACTTGATATAACTTACGTGAGTTACCACTCTAACCTCACTTTCCTTACTTATAATGTGAGGAAAATTACACCTGTCTTGAATGGATTTTCCAAGAATTAAAATAAAGTATGAAGATTTGGTTTACCTGATATTTAGTTCATAATGACTTAATTTTTTTTTTCCTTGAAGGAAATGGTATATTGGATGGCAATGTGGCAGGGGCTTAATTAGGAAAAGGAACAAGAATCCAGCTTCTAAGGTTCGAAGGCAAGGGTGAGACTTTATCATAGGAAGGAGAAAGAAGCCCAGTAACTAGAACTAAGAAAGAAGATGAGAGAGTTCATAGTGACTTGCCTGGAAGGAAGTTTCTGAGGCTGGAGCCCAGCACCCCAAGTGGATGGGCACAGGTGACGCAGAGATAGGGAACAAATTACGTTCCTACAAAGTGTGGGGTCATGCTTTCCAAGTTGTATCTAATATCCTTCCTGATAACATTCAGCATCTTGTGAGTCTTTGCATGGAATGAACTTACATTTTCCCTTCCTTCACCCCTCCTTCCCTCTCTTCCTTTTTTTGCCTCTCCCTTCCTCCCCCTCTCTTTTTTTCTTTCACTTTCTCTTTATTCTACCTGCTGAAAATGTCAGGAAGATCTAGTGGAGTTAACTTGGTGACAATGAATATTTGTTCAATGACACTCAATTAAAACCAACAGACAGAGCACACACCGTTGGAGACAACTGCTTGTCATTATCAGCCCTAAGAGTTTTGAACTAGTATCTTACAATGGGAAGCGTAAGCTGCCACTTTCTATGAGTCAAATACAGTGGTTCTGATGGCAGAAGATGGTGTTAAATTCAAAACATAGTCCATATGATAAAAAAAAACCTTAAATATTATTTCCTAAAATTTATTCTTAAAAACTGTATTTTTTTATAATACTTATTAATCATATAACAAATTCTCGTTCACTTCAAAAGGAAGGAGGGTGGGAAAAAGCGGTGCACATCCTGGACTACAGCCTGGGTATCCAGGACTCAGACAGACTTCAGGATTTGGGGACAGAAAAGCAGGGATCTACAGTGTCTCACATTCATGATCCATCTGAAGCCCAGTAGAGGCTGAATTTAGGGATCACCTACACACTAGGTGCCTTGGTCATAGCCATGTGCCTGGCTGCTTTGGTGGGTGCGCCACCTCATTTTAACTACTGCATCTTTGTTTTTGCCACAACTGAGTATATATATACTGTTTCAGGGGTATGGTATAGGGCTGAGTGCAATTTGTTGCAAGAAAGAAGTAAACATAAGCATCAAAGTATGACACCAAGCCAATGAATAATAGACAGGGTCAAGGGCGCTGTGCCTTGGGAGTGTGGCAGGAGTACAGTTAGGTCAGAAAACTGTTCTCTCATCCTGGGACATTATGCTAATTAGCTGATGATAGAGCGTGAATAAAGTGTGGCAACTATGGATGTACTTATGTGAGTATTTTTATGCTATGGTAGTGACTGGGTTATAGTTTTTGCTTATAGGTCTAATGTTGCTTTGAGATTTTTGTTTCTTTCAGGTTTGCACCCATAATTCTAGAATTTAAATATTATGACAAAAATGAGTTAATAATCACTGCAACAGTGCTGTTACAGGTTTTTGTTCTTTTCTCAAATTTGTAAGAAGCATGGGGAAACGTTTGATGCTTATTGGATGGCTACTGTATAACAGGTTGCTTCTGTTATTTTGTTAAGTACTCAAAATAATTAAGGTAGGAATTAATATTCCCATAGATAGATAAGGAAACCAAACTTTCAAGGGTTGAATACATTTTTCAAGGTCACAAACAAGCGAAACTGAGCTTTAACTCCAAATGCAAATTGATTTACATTCTACACATTTCCCTACTATTATAGGTTCCTCCTTAATCTTGTCGTCACTTTAGATTTTAATTTTTTTTAAATTTAGATTATTATGAGGGTACAAATGATTCTGTTACACTGTTTGAGTTTGTTAGGTAAAGTTCAAGGTGTAGTTCAGCCCCTTATCCATAGCGTATGCTGTACATTGTGCCCTTTAGGTGAGAGCACACCGATCCCCTCCCTCCTCTCTTTTCCTCTTCCCTCTCTCCTCCCCCTAATACTACGTGAATTTAACTGTGTTTTTCTCTCTTCTAGGCATGTTGTTGTTTATTAATTGCTTTCATATTAGTATTGAGTACATTGGTTACTTTCTTCTTCATTCTTATGATACTTTACTAAGAAGAATGTGCTTCAACTCCATCCAGGTTAATACATAAGATGTAAACTCTCTATCTTTTTAAAGAGTGAATAGTATTCCATGATGTACATATACCATAGCTTGTTAATCCATTCATGGGTTGATGTGCCCTTGGGTTGATTCCATGTCTTGGCTACTGTGAATTGAACTGTGATGAACAGGCTAGTGCAAATGTCCTTATGGTACAATGATTCTTTTTTCTTCTGGGTCGGTACCTAGTAATAAGATTGTGGGATCAAATGGAGGTTTACTTTTAGCCCTTTTCAGATCTTCATTATTCATACTTCTTTCTATAGAGGCTGAATTAATTTGCAGTCCTACCAGCAGTGTCAAAGTGTTACCTTCTCTCCACACCCATGCCAGCATCTGCAGTTTTGGGAATTTGTGATGTGAGCTATTCTCAATGGGGACTAAGTGATAGTCCATGGAAGCAATAAACACAACATCAACTGCACTATTTATGTGTGTGTTCTATTTCTATGGCTCAGATGACAGCATTATGATCTTTAGTATCCTGAGATAGATGCACCCTGGGCTTTCTTCTTGTCTTTTCTACTAACTGTATGACCTTAAGCAAATCCTCTTAAACTTTTAGTACCTTAGTTTTCTAATCTTTACAATGGAGAAGTTGGGACCTTTTGCTTTCTACAAGCCATTCAAGCACTAATCTTCTGAGTCCACATAAAGCTTATGTATAAAAACTTCCACTTTAAATCCTATTTGGGTAGAAATAAAAAAATAAAATAAACAGAGACTTAAGTAGTACCAGTGGAAACCTTTAGGTGACCAGAACTCATGGCTTAATGGATTTAAGCCTAATTGCTGAGTTCAATTTTGGTATCACATATTCATAAAGGATGAGTGGTAACATTCGATTATAAATGGCCACCACTGAGACAATGTTGAATTGTGCTCAAGTAGGAAAATATATGTACTTTGGAATAACAGAGATTTGAATTTGAATCTTGACTTAATCATTTATGAATTACACATAAAGTGAACACAACTGATTCTCAGTTTTTCCCTTTGTCAATTGGGAGTAACTACGAGGCTTCTGTGAGAATCAAATGACACAATGGGGACCAACGAGATGGCAGGCGACATGGCACACTGTCACGGGGTGTGATGAGGCACTTAATCAGTGCTAACTTCCTCTTCTTCTCTCCTGTATGTGTGACATTGGCATATACTTCATAAAATAAAAATCTAAGCCTTATCAGCACAAAGTCCCCCAGATGACATCTCTGGACCATCAAACTATTAGGTCAGAATTGCAGAAAAGAGTCTGTGTAGATCCTCTCCACTCCCACTTCCTGTTTCAGAAGAATCACACTTTTGCTTTCCATGCTCTTCCATTTTCTAACAATCTCTGGATAATCCTTTTCCATTTCTGAAGAAATACTGATGTCTGCAGACATGGAGGGCTGGCCACACACCCTGGATGTTTGATTTTCCTTCTCCTGCCATCTCTTGTGAGGAAGCCACAATTGGAGCTGTTGCCAGGTGATGAGCTCCCATGTTCCTTATAGCAGCTGCTGTTTATGTGTGGCGTCTGGTGGTGTTTAAACACCTGCTTCAATATTTACCTGGGAGGGCTTCACTTCACTCTCTGACCTTACTCACAGGATGGAGTTATCCAGAAAATGAGAGCTTGGGGACTGCTATCAAGTATCCCCCAAACTGACCACTCCTCCTTTCCAGGAACATTATTGCAGGTAATAGGTTCTTGGATGATAGGTGCCACCATATTTCCTTGGACTCTTGGAGCTGTGAGTACAAGGAACATGATAAATTAACTAAGAGAAGTGCATCCCAAGGTTGTGGGTAATGGAAAGGAACAAGAGGATGAATGTTTTATCTGCCTTTAGTACACTTTTTTGTGGGTTAAGAGAAGAAATAAAGCAAGGTTCCAGATTCTGTAACTCTTTTCAGTACCAGTGCTCACTTGCAAAGTCACAGTGGCCATAGCAATAACTAGTGCTTTTAGATCCACTAATTTGTTCCAGCAAACTCAAGGGGTCAGCACCCCATTTGTAGATGGAAGATAGAGGGCCTAACTTCCCAGGTCATTTCAAATCTTCTTTAGAATGAAGTCAGGAATAATTGAACAGCATGAAACATATAATTTGTTCACAAAAACACATACAACCCTTAACAAGCAGACGTTACTATAGCACTATTAACCCATTTTACAAATGACAAAACATGCTTATCCCTCATGTTTGATTTGCTCAGTTCTATCAAGAAATTTGAAGAATGAGAAAGAGATGTGATACATTTGGACATTGTTAAACAAATATTGTGGGGTAGGAAATTTATCATGGAACTTGGGAATGTGGACGTGGGTTCGGGGAAGTCTGTCTCTGACAAGTGACTTAACTCTGATCTTAGTTGCTAATCACTGTATGAGTTTTTAGCCACTCTGTGCCTCAGTTTCCTAATTTTTAAAATAGAAATTAGTAATTGTAAATTAGTACTGCTGTAAGAACTAAGTCAGTTGCATGCCTGGGCAAACACTGAAGGATTTTTTGTCAGTGTTTACAACTCCCGGAAGTTGTTTGTTTGTATGGTTGGCTAGAAAGATGAACTAACTTGCAGTAAACCCCTCCTGCATGTACATAGACCTGGCTTGCTGGCCAGGTCTGCGTCCTGTGTAATTACAATGACATCTCTATATGTTCTCATGTCTCAAGTGGTCTTGCTCGTATCACATTTGCATTTGAAAGTTATAGCTCCGGAACCATGAACCCTGAACAGTCTCCAGGTAACTTGATGCCATGCAGAGCAAAGAACTTGCCTTCAAAATGCTGCCAGGAAGATTCACTTTTTATAGCACCTTTTATAGGAATTCCCGTGAAAAAGAATTCTCAGGAGAAGAATTTGGCTTCTTGGTTTGAAACACATCTGGTTCTTTGAGTTGTCAAAGAGTAAGTAGTCCATAACAATTGAGAGAATGAGGTAAATGTGAAATTGGAGCTGGACGAAGTCAGGAGAAATTCAAACTGCAGACAGTTTTGTTTATCTTCCAAAACATCCTGCTGGTTCGTAAAATATATTTAAATTCTTCAAGTTAACCAAAATGAAAAACCAGTGGAGTTCCAATGGACGGATGCTGGTGTAATTAATTCACATAATTCAAAGAGTACTTCCCAGTTTGTGCTTTTCTCCTCTTACACCCAATTTGTTACCTTTTGGTCAGTTTTCTGCCTAATGCTATCTCCTGTAATGTGCGAGTAGAGAAGGAAAAGAGACCCTGTAAGGTAACTATTATCGTAATCCAATATCTTAGTCACTTAAGAAATGTTTGCCAGATGAAGGAAATCTGCTCTTGATTAGTGGATCTGGACTAACAGTTCTGGAGTTGCTGTGACTTTTGTTAGTCCATTTTGTGCTCAATCTCTATGCAGGTAGCTGATGGGGCCACCAGCATTTATAATCAGAGGTCTTCTTTTCAGATCCAGGGATTCTTCATATTTCTTTGATAGTCTATGGGTTAGAGAAAATAGTAAGATTTGGAATTCTGTGAAAATTCAATTGTAACCAATGCAGTAGAGATATTCGATTATCTTAGAAGAGATTTCTGTCTCCTGTGAGCTCTTAAATAATAGTATTTACATATTAAAACAATTGATCTTATGTTAACAGAGAGTGAAATGATGGTTGCCAGTGACTGGGAAGGACAGCTTATGGAGTATAAAATGGGGATGGTTGATGGGTGCAAAAATATAGTACAATAATTGGACAGAATGAATAATATTTGATAGCAGGACAAAGTGACTATAATCAACAACAAGTTAGGGTATACTTGAAAGAGAGGCAAGTTAGGGTATAACTAAAAGAGAGGCATTGGAATGTTTCTAACACAAAGAAATGATAAATGCTTGAGGTGATGGATGTCAGCTATCATGATTTGATTAAGGCACATTATAAGCCTGAATCAAACCATCACATTTATCAAGATATACAACTATTATGCACTCATAATAGTTAAAAATTAAAAACAGTATTTATTCACCCCCTTTGGCAACTATCACATACTGCTCTGGACTGTGCTTTTTTGCCCAGTGCCATCTCCTTCCCTAGGCTGCAATCAATAACCTTTAGGGTACCTCTGTATTCATGCTTGCCACCTCTGAGGCTGCATTTATAATTTTAGTTTTTCTAGTAGTCACGTTAGTAAAAATCAAAACCAGACAAACAGATGAAATGAAACTAACTTACTACAATAGTCTTTCCTTATGCATAATTTCTATTTTTGTGGATTCAGTCACCTGTGATCAATCATGGACCAAAAACATTTTCAGAGGGAGAGATCACAATAACAGTGTATTGTTAAAATTGTTCTGTTTTGTTATTATCATTGTTAATGTCTTACTGAGCCTAATTTATAAATTAAACTTTGTCATAAGTATGTATGTATAGGGGAATGTGTAGTGCAGATTGTGAGGTGGCAAGACCGCCACAGACGGAGGGGTGAATTCAAGCAATGGCTCTCAACTTCTTCTCCTCCCTTCCTGAAACAACAATAGTTCTTTCTCCTTGCTCCCTCTGCCAGAAGCCACATAACTTCTGTATACTCATCTATCTTTCCCCCAAAACACATAGCCTTCTCTCCCTAAAGTTAATCTTTAGAAGTAATAGCTTCCCCTCAACCTTGTAAAATGAAAGTATTCCCACTCACTTTCCTTGCTAATTTGCAACATTGTTACTATAAGCAACCTTGTTTAGGTACTATATAAATAAAGCTATTCACGTAGTTCACTGCTGTCTGTAGTCATTAGACGTGCCAGACCTCCCAAACCTAGTTCTTTATCTTTTATGAAATCTATGTCTCTTGTGTGATTTCTTTTTTTAATTTATTTTTATTATTAAATGATAGCTGTGTACATTAATGCAAACATGGGGTACAGTGTAGTGTTTTCATATACAATTTGAAATATTTTCATCAAACTGGTTAACATAGACTCCATGTCATCCACTTAGTTATTGTGTTAAGACATTTATACTCTAGTTTTAGAAAGATTCACTTATACCCTTGTAAGACAGACTATAGAGGTGATCTTTCCGAGCACTCTACCTCCACCCATCAGCCCTTCTCCCCTCCCCTCCCCCACCCCCTCCCCATATTCTTGGGCTAGAATTAGGTTGTAGCTTTCATTTGAGAACTATAATTTAGTTTCATAATAGGGCTGTGTACACTGGATACTTTTTCTTCCATTCTTGTGATACTTTGCTAAAAAGAACATTTCCCAGTTCCATCCATGTAAACATGAAGGGGGTAAAGTCTCCATCTTTCTTTAGGGCTGCATAGTATTCCATGGTGTACACATACCACAGTTTATTGATCCATTTGTGGATCAGTGGGCACTTGGGCTTCTTCCATGACCTGGCAATTATGAATTGGGCTGCAATAAACATTCTGATACAAATATCTTTATTGTAATGTGATTTTTGATCTTCTGAGTATATATGACACAAAGTCTATGTTAACCAGTTGGATGAAAATATTTCAAATTGTATATGAAAACACTACACTGTACCCCATGTTTGCATTAATGTACACAGCTATCATTTAATAAAAAATTAAAAAAATAAACTTCAAGCTGTGCATCAGTGCAGAAACAAAGGTTGTCTTTTCTCTTACAAAGCTCAAAATAAAGAAAACAAGACAATAAGGGCAATGCTTAAACAGGATCTCAGGTCTGACACACATTCATGGTCTTCTCAGAGTGGGTTCTAAGTTGGCATCTGACACCGACATGTGACACAAGGGCAAGGAAGGAGAAAACTCCCCAGCAATGTCACCACACCAGGAAGCGAGCAGAAAGTTTGAAGCTTCAAGATGCCACATTATAGGACTTCGACTGAAGATGTTAATTCTTAATTGAAGGAGCCAAAACAGAAATGAAGAAAGAAAAAATAAGCTGTCTAATTAATATCAACACCACAATCTGAGTGGTGGGAACAAAAGGTTAAGAACAAAGGCTTTTATATAGTCAACAGGAAATGCATGCTGTACCTCCTTTAGAAAGGAAAAATAAATGTCTAAGTTACTGTTATGAAGAAAGACAAAATTAGGCCATAATAAGGGGATCTCTGAAAAGCAAAAAGCAGCCTTTGTCTATTATTCAGAGAGCAACCCTGAAGGAAGCACTTAAAAATTAACAAAACAAAGCATAGGGACAGAGAAGATTAATGTGGGAATGAACTTATTCAAAGGCAGATGGATCAACAGGGGAGAGGGGCTCTGTGAAAGCACAAGGAGTGAGAATAAGATGGAGTGAGGCAGGTAGGGGCAGATGGGACACAGCTGATGTGGTCAGTTTAGGGCCTGCCTGACTTTTACTGTCTCACATTCTTACCGTTTGGTAAATTTACCTCCCATCCTAAGGATATCTATCTTGAGTAGTTTAGGTGGATTGATTTGGGGAGACTAACTCTTAAAATAGAATGTTGTAATGGGTCACTCAGTTATGCTAAGGATTAATGTGATGTTTGCTTTGCTTATGCAAATTAAGAAAGAATTGGAAAAAGGGTAGCTTTAGATATGTAAGAAGTAGAAATTGGAGTAAAGCTTGGTGAGCCTGTTCTGCTACCCCTCTACTGTTGAGCCTTGTCTTATCTTTTGTAGATCTTTTTATGTTTATCAATGAACTCTGAATACTCTAACATGGCGTGTACTCTTTATTTCATCCTGGTTGTCCTATTGGCTCAAAAGGGTTGTGTCAATGGAAAGCCTCTGGCCAGGGTACTCCCTGGTGTGGCTTGAAGTGCCTCCCTGGAAGGAACATGGAGGAATTGCCCCTTAGGATGGCAAGCAGGTTTTCTTTTTTCTGGCTCTCTTTTCACAAAAGAATAGTCACCCATCCTAGTCTGTTTTTGTGGCTCAGTGTTCCTCAATGGTAAATCTTTCAGCTCTTTGTCTGACCACCTAAGAACCTGCTGTTTAAAGCTCCAGCACATTTTTAATAACATCCAAACTGAGTGGCAGCTTATACTTAAAGGCTTGGCTCCTGGCAACAAGGGAAGGGCATTCATGCCTGGTAATTCATTGGAAATTTGACAACAAATCCCAAGGAGACAGAGCTTTCAAGTCCTCCAGGTTTTCCGTGCGTCTCTTTTTCAAGTCAGCTCACATGACTCTGCTGCTGCTCTATTCTAAACCAGGGCAGCCTGGTGATCTTATACGAAAGATGAACGCACAAGGGAGGATATGAGCTTATTTGCTAATTTCATGCTCTTTTCATGTGTCCCTGGGAGGATCTTCAGAAATATTTTTAGTCGCCCTCTTACCTGTGGCTGAGAACTACTTTTTGAACTTTTTTTGTTGTTGTTTCCATCTTCCCATAAATAACAAGGTAAACTGACCAGCCAGCAGGCAAAATTTATGTGCACACTGTTCTTAGTAGGCTGGTGAAGTGTTTTATTATCTCACTTGATTCATTAGCAAAATTTAAAAATCAAAGGATTGGAGATGCATTCCTAGAATGACAGACTTCCAAAAATTCACTCTTCCACCCAAGCCATAATACACTGGCAACAATTGTCAAAATCAACGTTTTTGGAACTTGGAAACTAACAAAAGGCTTGCAACTATCTCAGGATTATTTAAAGAGAACCCTTCTGGACCTCAGTATGACAATGAGCTTTGTAATGATTTGACTTGCTGTATTTTCACCACCCCACTCTCAAATCTCAAAAACCCACAGCCTGGTAACCAGACTGGGTATGGTTACCACTGGAGAACCCCAACCAGAGGGTGGAAATCATGCTGAAGGACCCCTCAAAACCCACTTTCTGGAGAATTCTTATTATTTTGATCTTTCTTTCAGCTCCCTGAAAACAAAAATCTCTATTATCCATGTTATTTTTTATCTAGTCTATTCAGAACTTTCTGTCAGAGAACAGTCCTATCCCCCTATCCGTCTCCAGTAACACTTGTCAAAAGCTATCTGACACAGGTGTATGACACTGCAGCTGTCTGAGGCCACGGTAGCAACTGGAGCTAACAAGAAGCTAACAAAAAATCTGGGAAGGAAAAACTTGGGAATGATATGCTCACAGGGCCATGGAAAGAACCTATGTATTTTTGGGAAAATAGAAGGCACCTGCATATGCAGGGCTGTGCACAGGCTCAGAAGGCCCTGATCTCTCTTGTCTGGCTCACCAATGGCTCCACGCAAGCTGAAAGTGAGAGCAAGGGCAGAGTTGTAATTATCTGCAAGACTCTGAAGGCACACAGAACTCCAAGGGTGAAGGTAAGGAAGGCCATTGGTTGATGGCACTTATGGAATGTCTATTTCTTTCTATTTCATTTTTTAAATTTCAGAATATTATCAGGGTACACACTTTTTGGTTACATAATGTGTTCTTGTATATTTTAAGCCCACGTTATAATTGTGTGCCTCACACAGAAAGTGTGCAATGTACCCATGTGATGTACCCATTGGGTAGGGATTGACCTATCCCCTTCTTATTCCCACTCACTTGAATCTCACTGAGTTTTGCTTCCATATGAGCACAAAAAGGCTGACCAAATAGTTCCTATTTATTTATTCATTTACTTACTTACTTTGTTGTTGTTGTTGTTGTGGAGACAGTCTCATTCTGTCACCTTGCCTAAAATGTCATGGAGTCATCATAGCTCACAGTAACCTGAAACTCTTGGGCTTAAGCAATCCTCTTGCCTCAGCCTCCTGAGTAGCTTGGATTACAGGTGTTCAGCACTATCTTTGGCTAGTTTTTCTATTTTTAGCAGAGATGGGGTCTTGCTCTTGCTCAGGCAGATTTCAAACTCCTAAGCCCAAGCAATCTACCCACCTCCACATTCCAGAGTGCTAGGAGTATAGGGATGAACCATTGTGTCCAGCCTAACTAGTTTCAATTTAGTATTGAATACATGTGGTATTTGCTTTTCCATCCCTGTGACACTTTACTTAGTATAACGGTCTCTAATTTCATCCAGGTTGTTATGAAAGATACTAGATCACCATCTTTTTATGGCTGAAATGTATTACATGGTATATATTTTGTGTTTGGTTTTTTTATTTCAAAATATTAGGGGGTACATGTCTTTTATTTATACACTTTTTAAAAACTAATTTCTGATCTAATCAAGGAGAGACTTTAGAAAACACACACATACCACATACACAAATCTTGAGATACTGACTTTAGAGAAGTAGCCCAGGAAAGTTACTAAACAAATAAATGGTGGTAACAAGGACAACAGCAGCAGTAACAAATGTTATAAGTAACAACTGTGGAGAATAATGGGAATCTGATTTCTAGAGTTGTCACATTATATTACTTAAAATATTTAGTTTTCAACAAAATGTGTGGGACATGAAAAGAAACAGGAAATTATGGCCCATGTGTCAGCCAATAATTCCAAAGCCAGCAAAGCTATGTTTAAAAAAATGATCTGGAGTGAAGGTAGTGATATCAAGCAAAAGGGACTTTGGAAAAAGGTGTTGCCAAAAACAAAGGAAGTCATTTGAAAATGATAAAAGTGTCAACCTATCAGGATAAAACAATAATAAATGCAATCAAACAATGAGATCCCAAAATGTGTGAATCAATCACTCCATCAACAATCATTCAAAAATAATATTTGAAGATTTCAGTACTGACAAGGGAATAGGAGACTTAAATACAATTATAAAACAACTGTATCAAACAAGTGTCTATAGAATGCTCTAGGATATATATTTTCCTCAAGTGCACACTGAACATTCTCTAAGATAGACTGTATGTTTGCCATAACACAAACCCCCATAAGCTTAAAAGGGTTAAAAAAGGCAAAGTATTTCCATAGATAAAAATAAATTATATTTAAAAGTTATTAATGGAATGTAATTTAGGAAACTCACAAAATTAAACAATACTCTCCTACTTGACCAATGGGTCAAAGAATTAATAAGTGAAGTTACAAACTACTTTGCTATGTGTAAAAACAAAAGCACAACATATTAAAACCTATGAGATGCAGCTAAAGCAACAATCAAGGAAAATTTATAACTATAAACACATATAAAAGATAATAATTTTTTTTTGAGACAGAGTCTCACTCTGGGTTGAATGCCATGAAGTTATAACTCACAGCAACCTTGAACTCCTAGGCTCAATCAATCCTCTTGCCTCAGTCTCCCAAGTAGCTAGGACTACAGGCACCCACCACAATGCTCTAGAGATGCGGTCTCACTCTTGCCCAGGCTGGTCTTGAACTCCTGAGCTCAAGAAATCCACCTGCCTCAGCTTCCCAGAGTGTTAGGATAACAGGCATAAGCCACTGTGCCTGGCCCAAAAGGTAATAATATTTTAAAATTAATAACCAAGTCTTCTACCTTAAAACATAATAAAGAAGAAGAAATGAAATTGAAATGAAACAGATATTATCACAGATAATAACAAACTAAACCCAAATAGTACTTAACAACATAAATAATAAGATTAAAGCAAAAATTATGAGATAAAGAATAAGAAAACAATAGTTCTCTACAAGAAACACAAAAAAATTAGTTCTTTGAAATGATCCACAGCATCGGCAACCCCTTTAGCCTGACTGTCTAAGGTCAAAAAGAGAAAAGACTCAAGTCACTAAAATAGGAAGAAAGTAGGAGTATCACTGCCCCAGATTGAAATAAAAGTGATCAGAGGTTGATACTCTGTAAAACTACATGACAACAAAGCATTAAACTCAGACAAATTGAACCTCCCTCTAGAAAATCTTAGAAAACCTGGATAGACCTATGAGAAATTCAGTGGGTAGTAATGGGGGAATTTTCTTTTTTTTAACTTAATTTTTATTAAATTGTAACTGTATACATTTATGGGGTACAATGTGATGATTTGATATACAGTGTGGAATACTTAAATCAAACTAATTAACATAACCATCACCTCACTTATTTTATGGTAAGACATTTATGCTATACATTTATTTTTACAGTAAGACATTTATGATATACTCTTAGTTGTTTTGTAATGTACCCTTGCATTGTGTATATTAGGTAAGATCTCTCCACTCACCCTCCTCTGTCCTTCCTTTCCCTTCTTTCTTTCTGGACTGTCTTTGTGTTTTATTATTCATATGAATATGATAGCATTTATATATTGGTTCATAATAGTACTGAGTACACTGGACACTATTTTTTCTATAAAAAATAGAAGAAGTAAAGTCTATCTCCTTTTTATGTCTGCATAGTATTCCATGGAATACATATACCACAATTTGTTTACCCATTCATGAGTTGATGGGCATTTAGGTTGTTTCCACAACTTGGCTATTATTAATTGGGCTGCAATAAATGTTCTGATGCAAATGTCTTTGTTGTAAAATGATTTTTGTTCATCTGGGTAGATGCCTAGTAATGATATTGCAGGATCAAATGGTAGGTGAACTTTTAAACCTTTGGCTAGCCTAACCAGAAACAGAAAAGCAAAATCTCTAATTATATCAATCAGAAATGGTAAATGAGAAATAATAAGATACCACAGAAATTCAAAAAATCCTCCATGATTACTACCAAAAACTCTATTCTGAGAAATATGAAAATATGGAGGAAATGGATGAATACCTAGAACTATGCCACTTTCCTAGACTCAACCAGAAAGAATTAGAAATTTTGAATAGACCTATATTAAGCACTGAAATAGAAATAGCATCAACTATACAAAATCTCCAAAAAAGAAAAGTTTTGGGCTAGGTGGCTTCACATCAGAATTCTCCCATTCAAAGAGGAACTAGTACCTAAAAAGGAAGGAATCCTCCCCAACACATTCTATGAAGCAAATATCAACTTGATCCCCAAGCTAGGAAAGGACCCAACAAAGAAAGAAAACTATAGATCAATATCATTAATGAATATCAATGCAAAAATATTTGATAAGATCCTAGCAAACAGAATCCAACTATATACAAAAAAAAATCATATACCATGATCAACTTGGTTTTATCCCAGGGTTAAAAGGTTGGTTCAACATAGGTAATTGGAAAATTTTCCATAAAGAAAATCACAGTCCCAGATAGCTTGTTCGTTGAATTCTACTAAACATTTAAAGAATTAAAACTTATTCTACACTAACACTTCCAAGAAGGAGAAAATGAAGAAGAAGAAAGGTAGGAGAAAGAGGAGGATGAGGATGGAGAAAGAAGAAGAAAGAGGGGGAAAAAATAAAGAGGAAGGAGGAGGAGGAGAGGTGGTGAACACTTCCAAACTCATTCTGAGACCAGCAATTCCCTTATATCAAAACCACATAAAGACATTACAGAAAAAGTGTATTATTATAAATGCATAATACATGCATTATAAATTATATATAATGATTTCTTTTTTAGGGAAAGAAACTTTCTTCAGGGAAAAGAAACATCTGCCACCACCACTAGGGCCAGCTTCTAGGGCGTGTGCATTCACATGAAACCCCACCTCAGAGGGCCCCTGAGCTTGCTCTGAGTTTGCTGCCTTGAAATTCTTAATAGCGTCAACTTTATATTGCTGATTCGTGTAAGTAAAGTTTGGTGGGGTTGTGCGCAGCAGGGAAGGTACTTGCAACTTGCTTTAAATGCAGAGAAAGGATAGCAGTGTCCTAAAAGCACAACCAGCCAAGGAACCCCTAAGATTCTTACTGCTGTTCTTCCAACCAGCTACACTGATAATGGCGGCATGGAGTAAAGAGAGAGAAGGTGCAATCCACAGCTTCCTTTCCTTTCAGTCTGTTTTTACTCATCCGCAAAGCCAAAAGGTGGGGAGCATCATGAGGCTTCACCTATGCAGAGAAAGGAAGCAAGGTAGTTGAATTAATTTCATTCTGTGCTTCCACCATTCTGTTAAGAGCAAAATACCTTTGCATGCATGACTACCAAACACAAATGGCTTAATTTAAGAGATTCCACAGACAAGTTAAATCCTGTTCTATCTGCATTTGAATCTGTCATTGTACGATACGAATATGAATAATAAAATTCCGACCAATAATTTAAATTTAAAATTTTCTCTACTTTAATGGCATTAAATATCAAATTTAACGCATCATGTCATGTTAAGAGAAAGACTGAGGAAAGAAGGCAAACACTTTATAATTTAGTGCATTTGGAGACATGTTTTTCCTGCTGTTTAAAAGATAGGACCCCCCATTTTCATTTTGCCTTCAACACTATGGAGCCTGCTGTGACAACAGGGCACTAATAACACCTGCACACCACAGAGATGCAGTGGCTATTAACGGGTAGACAGTAATATAATCAAAAGGTGGACTAGCTCTCTCTCTTCTGTGTTTCTAGAGCACATAAAGGGTGTTTTTTGTTATGGGCTTTGCCACACTTTGGTGTGAATTTTGAATATTCTGTGCTGCTTGTGCACATTTGGTAGCCTGTGTATAAGTCCACGGAGATCTGGGTCTGATTCATTTTCTTACTAATCCTCTCAGAACCTCTTTAAGAATAGGTACACAGCAAATGTTTTGCATCTTCGTCCCCAGCCAAACAGACAGATCCTTACAGGGGAGTTTCCTCCGGCTCTCGGCCTTACCGTGATGCCTGGCATGGAGCACGTGGCAGACTGGACATTCAGACAGTAGGTGCTGGTGGATACTGAGTCTTCTGAGAAATGTGAGCTGCCATTGGAATGCAAAGGGGCCATTGGTTCTGCCTCTCCAGCCTCCAAACTCCTTTTTCCAGGTGAAAACTCCTTGAGTTTTTCCTCTGAGAAACTAAAGTTTCTCCATCTTGCAGCTTGTGTTCAGGCTGAACTAATCCTACCACAGGTCCAGAGGTGGAAACAGGACTTAGGCCTGGCCAAGCAGCACGACCCAGCCCACATCCACAGAAAGACTGATTCGGCAATGGGCATCAGGCCCAATTCTGCTCATCCCTGTGGCTTTTGTTGTTATGATTTTGTCTGCTAGACTCAAACCTGGAATGATATAAAGGAGGTAGTGGTGGCTACAGAGATAGAATTCTTCCTGAGAATGGAACACAGGACAAAGAACTGGGAGATGGAGAGAAACCAGCCCCTGAAATCCCTCAGGATCCTACTTTCCCAAAAGCTAAAATGACCCTTTTAGTTCCATGAGCCAGTGAACATCAGTGGGTCTTAGAATAAACACTTTTGACAGAGAAAATGTTTGTTTTATTAATGGTCTGTCAAGAGATACCCTTGATTTCCACAAAGACTCAAATAATCTCTTGGAATTCTGGTCTTGCTGCTTCTATCATTTCATGTCCACTATCCATAGAGGCCAGAGTACAGGATACCTCACGTCCCCTGAGCTTTGGTGTAAGGAAAGGGGCAACACAAAGAATACCACGGGCCCCTCATCCTGGTGTCGGAGCAAAAGGGGGCAGAGAGGAGTGTGATCAACTCAGATTGCAGTTCCCATCTAACGGGCTATGTCAGTTCAGCTCAAGCGAGGACGGCAGGCAGACAAGGTCATGGCTTCAAGAGCTATACGGTTCCGTATTTTTCACAATTAGGTGGAAATCTAGATGTGCGTTAAGAATTTGCCAATTTGCAAATGCAGACAACTAATTAAGTTAAAAAGGAAACATCAAATAAACACTATTCAGACTTCTCAGAGACTTGTGGTCCTAAGGACTCAGATAGGTGTCCAGACCCCAATATTTCTGCCCTCTCCTGTCAGGATGTTGTATGAGTAGCACATGATGTGCGTCTTGCAGGCAGGGCAAGGAGACCAGTTGGTTTCTGTTCTTGAGCAGGTGAGCTGATGTCATTTGGTTCCGGTCTTTCTAATCTCTGAATATTTAAGAACTTTAGATTTATTTAATCAAAACAAATGAATTTTAAGTTCATAGATTTGTGAAGCTTTCTAAAGTCATTCACATTTAGTCTCTGGAAAGAGGTTTCTTTTTAAGCCCAGAAACCAGATGAATATTCTTAAGGATTAATAATGATTTTTAAATTAGGCCTTACAAAAATATGTTTTTATAAAAGTTGCAGGTGGTTTTATGGGCAGTGACCTTCAAGCAGTGTATATGTTTGGCCTAAATTAATTTTTTTTCTTTTGCAGGTTTCACTCTGTTCCTCGGCTAGAGTGGAGTGAAATCACATAATAACTCACACAACTTCAAACTCCTGGGCTCTAGTGATCCTCCTGCCTCAGCCTCTCAAGTAGCTGGGGCTATAGGCATCGGCCACAATGCCTGGCTAATTTTTCCTATTTTTTGTGGAAATGAAGTCTTGCTATGTTGTCCAGACTAGTTTTGAACTCCTGGGGTCAAGCAATTCTCTTCCCTCAGCCTCTCAAAGTGCTGGGATTACTAGCTTGGGATAACTTTGTCCAGCTGATTTTTAAATTATTATTGTTCCCCTTTCCCACCCCCTTCCCATATTCTAAGGCTATAATTAGGTTATGATGAGAGTATTTCAAAATGTATATGAAAACAGCACACTGTACCCCATGCTTTCATTAATGTACATAGTTATGCTATAATAAATAAACAAATAAATAAAATAAAGCAGAGGAAAAAAATAAATTATTATTGTTCACTTGCAACTATATAATAATAAGCACCATGGTATACTTTGAAGAATGAAAATGAAGAAATATCAGTTGCTACCCCCAAATCTCAGGGAAGATATGGCCCTACAATGATTTTTCCCAAACACGGTTTCAGGGGGAAAGGATTTCCACTTCCAAAATATCAAAATGAAACTGTCCCAAGATTTTATTTTCTTAGAAATTTCTTTACAAAATTTTCTCTAATCTTTCAAAGCTCCCCCATCATAGTATTTAAACCTATCTTTTCCAAAAACCTCTAACAGTCGCCCAGAAACTCCAAGCACAATTCCTGCCTGCTTTTGGTCCAAGGAAAAAGCTACTTCTGGGTGGCATCTGTGGCTCAAAGGGTTGGGCGCCAGCCCCATATGCCGGAGGTGGTGGGTTCAAACCCAGCCCCGGCCAAAAACTGAAAAAGAAAAAAAAAAGAGCTATTTCTTCATGACAAATACTCTCTAAATAGCAACAGATAAATAGGAGACTTAACTTTATTTTTATACTTGTTTAGGAATAAGCATTTATGTGTACTTTGTGTAATAATCTGTCTGTCTATCCAAGCCAATGCAAGTTAAACCAAAATAAGAATCAATCAAAATCAGTTTGGGAGGGTGAATGAACTAAGTCAAAAATTTGAACTTATGCCCAAGTTCTAAAATTTAGCTCTTCCCTGCTCAGTCATATGAACTCTCAGAAAGTAATAGAGAAATAGCAGCTGACTCAAAATGGTGATTCTGAGTCATTTAAATCAAAGCGTTCTAAGAAAGAAGACCCACACTGCTGATCATACAACAGACATAGTGAGTGTCCCTCACATCCAGGTCTTAAACTACTCTGTGACTTTCTTTGTTTGGGGGCATAAGCCATGTTGTAAGTGTCACTCAGCATGCATGAATGTCATGGCTGATTTAGCAAAACCTTTCTACTTAATAGATACCTAATTCCCTGAAAAGGCATTTGTTGAAAACCTGCTCTGGGCATCACAGAGATTGTGAGTGAACTAAAACTTGATCTCTGCTCTCTCAGATAATTAGAAAGGATATTAAAAAACACCCCCCAAACATCTAAACAAGTGCATAAAACAATTATATATTATGAAGAGTGCTATAAAGAACTTAAAACATGCCATCTCATTTTTTATAAACTCTTAATTATGGGTCAAATCCTGTGCTAAGTAACTTATATTTAATATCTCTTGATTCACGTTTATATTGCCAATAGAAGCACAGTAATGCGTGATAATAATTAAGCAGTAAGAATAATGTCTTATATATTGTAAGGACCTCAATGAAAAATCAATGATCTTGTTATTACCTTGTTAATGGTGTAAGGTTACTTTTAGGATCCTCTTCTAATCCTCACTTTACTAACAAAGCATTAAAGCTCAAAAAGAGATGTGATGATCAGGTTTATGTGTTAAGTTGGCTTGGCTATAGTCACCAGTTATTCAATCAAGCACTGATTCTAGGTGTGGCCCTGGAGGTATTTTATAGATGTGATTAACCTCTGTAATCAACTGACTTTAAGTAAAGGAGTTATAATCAATAATATGGGTGAGACTAACTTAATCAGTTCAATGGCAGAACTTGTCTTGAAAAAAAAAAAAAGAATTTCCCCATGTACCACAGCATCAGATCCTCCCTGTGTTTTCAGTTAGCCTTCCTGAAAGCCTGCAGGTGGATTCAGAGTCCCCTACCCAGCCCCTACAATTGCCAGTCCCTTGCCATCTCTTGACAAATGCGTATCATACTGGCTCTTACCACTTAATGCAGTGGAAATAATGGCTACTTAGTGGTACAACCAGGCTTCTAACAGAAACCCAAAGGTGAAAGTCCACACCTCAACTACCAGACACTTGCTTCAGCCTGTTATCTCATCAGAGAAGTGGAATTAAACATTCATCTTATCTAACTGTAAAGGCTTCTTTAAGGGTCAAAATTAACTTCCAAAAATATCTTGATCCAACAGAGTGTCCACAAACAAGTGATGAAATTTGTTTTAGATGGCCGAGTTTCATGGCTCATGTCTGTAATCCTAGAACTCTGGATTCTAGGAATTCTAGGCTGAGGTAGGAGGTGCGGTCAGGAATTTAAGAATAGCCTGAGGAAGAGGGAGACCCCATCTCTACTGAAAAAAAAAATAAAAAGTTTAGCCAGGTATGGTGGTACATGCCTACAGTTCCAGCTACTTGGGAGGCTGAGGCAGGAGGATCACTTGAGCCCAGAAGTTTGAGGTTGCTGTGAACCAGGCTAATGCCATGGCATTCTCTCTTGGAAAAAAGGGTGAGATTTTGTAAAAAAAAAAAAAAAAAAAAAAAAAAAGTAAGAAAGAGTAAAAGAAGGAAAGGAGGAAATGTGGGAAGGAAAGAAGGAAGCAAGGAAGGACAGAAGGAAGCAAAGAAGGCAGGCAGCAAGGAAGGAAGGAAGGCAGGAAGGATGGATTTTGTTCTATATAATATGAAGTTCTGTTAGTAGCAGAAATACCTAACGATCACTAATCTCACAAATACTGACTGTGTGGCTTATGGGTTATTATATTCTGGATGCTTTTATATCAAAAATGTCCCCAGAATAAGAACTAGCTTAGACGTCCATCTGTTCATCTTCTGTCAGGGGGCATTCCCAAGCCAGCCTCTGAATGCGACTCTCACAATTTCATTTTGTTCTTTTCCCTTCAGTTACCTTAAGTTCTGATTTCTAACACTGCAAGACAGCTGGAAACTTCAATCAGAGAAGACCTGGATTGTTTGCTACGACATAAATGATGATTTTCAGTTCCAGCGTTGGTTGTTACATATCTCTGAAGTGTGCCCAGCCCAACATTTATACTCTATTTTCATGGCCTCTGATAACAAACTGGCATTGCAGCAGATGCCTTCAAAACTCAGATACCTGTTGTTCCCTAAAGAAAATGAGGAAAGTCATTTCAAATAAAATAGTGGTTGGTAAAATGTTCAATAAAAATTCAACTCGCATCAATGCACAGTTCTTATGTCAAGGGGTTAATAGCCAATATGAGGAAGAGTGGAAACTATTTGCAGGATGTTTCTCTTATTTCTCCCCCTGTGGACAGTGAGTATCCATCAGTAGCTGAGAGTTAGTGGGTAGTAATGTCCATCTGCCTGACCCCACATGAGGTGGTTGGCCAGTGGGTTGTTTTTGGTTCAGAAAGTTTTCTTGATCAAGTCTATCTTCAAAACTTGCACACACACAAAAATAAAGCAGGTGAATCTTTAACCTCTCTGTGGAAAGCTTGAAGCTAGTGAAGCAACAATGGAGTAAATGTTCCTTCTATAGACAGTTGGGGCAAATAAACCAAGAAAAATGCACGAGACCATAAAGCTCAGGAGAGCAGAAACCTGCTTTTGTGTCTGGCATACAGCGAGTGTTCGACCATTATTCGTCAAGCGGATGTGAAGTCATCAAATAGTCCATTAGGAATTTTCCTTTTCTTGATATCTTTACCCCAGTGACTATTTTGGAAGCATGACCTTGTCTACCTTGGACACTGTTCACTGGTCCTTAGATGACCACCTGATCCAAAAGAAGCCAATGAAGTGATAGTAATCAAATTAAAGGAGCAAGTCTCTGTCTCAGCCCTCTTAAAAAGAAGAGATATAAACCCAGGAGAAGCTGATGGCCATTTTCTGCCACATGGACTTAGAAAACAGCTCTTCTGTGTGCAGAGAGAAGCAGAAAGAAGGCCCCAGTGCTGACTCCAGTTCATCCTTTGAGAGAGGGGTTATAATTCTATGTGCGTGAAGTCTGTGAGACACTCGGACATTACATAATAAAGATCAATGCCCTTTTTGTCTTAAGTCCTCTGAGAGTGATGCTGGCCTACTATCTACATTTTCCACATAATCCTGAACTATTTGAGATGTCCCCCTTATCCATTTTTCACATATCAGCCAGAGATAAGATCAGCTCCCACACTCCCTGCTAGGAAGGCAGGTGGATCATCATTATAAGACACCCTGAACTAAGAGTCTCAATGTGCCATCATGGTACAAGTTTCCTCAGTGACACTATCAACAAGAACCTCACTGGTCCCCCTCATCTGATCTGTAGAACTGAGAGCCACAGTACATCGTCCCAGGGTTTGTAAGGATGGATAATACACTGACAAAGAGGTCAGGACAGGAAGGAGAGACAGGAAGACAGAGAGAAGAAGATGGAGAAGGAGGAGAAGAACTAGGAAGAGGAGGGGTGGGAGGGAAAGGAGAAAGGCAAGAGAAGGAGAGAAATGGGAATCACTATTTTGACAAGCGTCGAACCCTGAATGGAGCAGAAATCACAAAACAAATGCTCAAGTAGGTGGTGGGCATGAGAAAAGGAGGTGGGGTAAACTCTGAATAAAAAGCTGCATGGTCAGAGTGAGGTGAACTTCTTATCTCCCTTTTACAACAGAGGAAACTGGGCCTGAGATATACAGAATGACTTGCTGAAGGCCCCACAGGGCTGTTGCTGCGCTGGGGTTTGCCTGACTCTGAAGCACCTGCTCTTAAACAGTGCCCCAGGGTGCCTGGAAGGAATCCCAATGCAACCTCCAGGGATCAAGTGTGGGTTTCTGAGTAGAGCTGCACCTTGTCACAGTAAACAAAAAGTATGAGCAACTCAAGTAAATTTAATTCATGGCCACATCTCTGCATTCGCTAGAGAAGAGCAGGCAGATGAAGTGGAGCCTGAGGAGGCTGAGGGGTGGAGGGGCAGGCATCTGTAAGCTCCTGATCTGTACTGGGGCCAGGGGCAGCTGAGGACCCTGTGGACAGACCTTCATGGGCACCAGTGAGAGGGAGAAGAGGGATAGACCGAGATGGACAGTAGGAGAAGATACAGACTAAGAGATGTATGAGAAAACAGAGGCTTAAAGACAGAGAACAACTAATGCACAGAAACAAAGCAAGAATAGAGTCACAGAGCAAGTGTGGGTTTAGACACCCCAGCCCTGGCCTGCTCTCCTGCCTTCCTGTGGGCAGTGCTGACCCAGCACAGGTGGACCCTGCTTTCTTAAAGATCCCTGATCCACTGCCAAACAAAGATGCTGTGGTTGGAATGTTGGTGCCCCCACCAAAAAAAAAAAAAAATTATATGTTGGAACCTAATACTCAATACGGAAACATTAGGAAGCAGATTTGACATAGGACATTAAAGGGCCATGGGGCCCCAAAGGCAGACACTGGAGTCGCTAAGCCAGGGGACACTGGGACTGACAGAAGGTGATTGAGCCACCAGGGCACCCTACTCCGGAATGGGATTAGTGCCTTGGGATTGATAGGCTGCCTTATCCCTTCCCTATGTGAGGGTGCAGCAACATGTGGTATCTTGGAAGCCAAAAAAGTGCCCTCACCAGACACTGAATCTGGTGCACTTTGATCTTGGACTTGCCAGCCTCCAGATTTGTAAGCAATAATTTTTTATTATTTATATATCACCCAGTCCTAGGTACTTTGTTGTAACAGGTTGAATAGATAAAGACAGATAACTACACTGCAACCCCCCAAAAGAAGTGCCATTATTATGCTCATTTTACAAAATAAGAAACTGAGACTCTGGTGTCAAGTGATATCACACATCTCATAAGCATCGAGGTGGGGGACTCCATGAGCATCTGACTCTGCAGGGCAAGTTCCTACCTCATTACCAAATCAGCTTAATGGAGATCATTTTGCAAAAGGAAGAGACTTCTGTAGTCCCAGGGGTCATAAGTCAAACACAGTCATTCTGCTTGTGCTGATAGACGGTGAATAGAACCTCAAAGTATCTATTCCCCCTTTCAGTTCTCCTGAATTAAGGAAGAGTTAAAGGGAAGTCACAGTGCGTTGTCCATCATCGCAATCATTACAGGGCTAGGAGGGAATGCAGGCCAGGACGGGGCCTCTGATCAGCTTCATCTGTCAGGCAAGCAGGCTAACTTCTGGTCCTGGCTCTCAGTCAGCTTGGGCTGGCAGAACAAAACACTTGGAGTGGGAGGTTAAGCAGCAGGCTGTATTACTGCATGGTTTTGGAGGCTGAGAGTCTGAGGTCAGGGTCCAATAGTGGTCTAATGCTGGTGACAGCCCTTCCTGGTGTGCAGGGGACAGTCTTCCAGCCGTGTCCACACATGCCAGAGAGTCAGTGCTGCAGTTTCTTGCTCTTTTCATGAAGACTCTAATCACTCTCATGAGTTCATCAAAATCTAATTCTTGAGGGTTGAAGGTGAAAGCTTCAAAATATGAATGAAGGAATTCGGTGAGGACCCAGTTGAATCAGTAGCAAGTGTGACAGGGGTACAGATGAGGATCCCTCAGAAAGGCCCCTTCTCTCTGTAACGACTGAATGCTAACATCCATAACCCAAATCCCCAGAACTTATAAATGTTGGCTATTTATTTGTTTGTTTCTTCCTTTTGAGTAGAGTCTCACTCTGTGACTTGAAACTCAGGGGTTTGAGCAATTCTCTTGCCTCAGTCTCGAGAGTAACTGGGACTACAGGTGTCCACCACAATGCCAGGCTATTTTTTCTATTTTTGGTAGACATGGGGGTCTCACTCCTGCTCAGGCTGGTCTCACACTCCTAAGCTCAAATGATCCTCCCAGCTCGGCCTCCCAGAGTGCTAGGATTATAGGCATGAGCCACTGTTCTGGGCTTGTAAATATCTTTACGTAAAAAAAAAAAAAAAAAAAAAAAAAAAAGACTTTTTAGATTTCACTAAGTTAAGGATTGAGATGGGATGACTATTGGTGGATTTCCCAAGTGAACACTGAATGTAATCATATTCGCCCTTACGAGAGGGAAGCAGAGGCAGGTTTGATGTAGGACATAAAAGAAAAGCCATGTGGCCCCAAGGGCAGACACTGGAGTCCCCAATCCAAGGGACACTGGGACCACCAGAAGCTGGAAGAGGCAAGAGTGGATCTCTCCCAGAGCCTGTGGACAGACACCCTGCTGACACCTTGATTTCAGACCGGGAAAGCTGATTTGGGGATTCTGTCCATTGGAGCATCCAGAGAATACATTTCTGTTCTGTTAAATCACCTAGGTTGTGGTAATTTTCTACAGAAGTAGGAGGAAGCTATACACCATGACACAGAGAGACAGCACAATCACACAAGCTGAGAGACAGAGGCTGGAAGGGGGACGGAGACAGGAAATGGAGAAGCACAGAATGGAAGAGAGAGGCGGAGCAAGAGGGGGAGAAGTCCGCAGTTTCTACCTGAATCAATCCTGCATCTGTGTGCCTGGGTTTCCCCTCATTCAGGTGGGTCCTGCTTATGCCCAGACTCCCTAACAGCGCCGAATAATGAGTACATCAGTGTTTGTCTTTCATTCTTTCCATGTATGTGAATCTATTAGCACTTTAGTCAAGCTCCGTCTAATTACATCTGTAACCCTCTAAAATTACACACCCTTCCTTGTTGACTGAATGAATCTTCTCGTTTAGCTTAGGCCAAATTAAAATTTAATACAACATCGAGTTGCCACAGAACCAGTGTTTAATTAACACCGAAACCTGATCAGACAGTACCACTGAACAAAGTGCTCCAGGAGAGAAGTGTAAAACTCCAGTCCCCCTCCGTGGCCCGACTGGTGTGTGAATAAACCCTCCTAGGGAGTGATGCAAACTAGTTTTTGTTAGGGCCAGCAAGTTGGGTAGATTTGGCTGAACTCTCCGGTTGGTTCTCAATCCTGTGGACAGATCTGGTTTCTGGGTGTCTGGAAAGGAGATGGGAACAGAGAATGAGAGGGAGGCAGAGACAGAAACAGATAGAAATAATAGAGAGAGAAAGACCAAGAGCCTACACGTGCCCAAATGAAGAGCCTCAAAGACAGAGAAGCAGAAAGTCAGAGGCAGATATGTGTACCCAGGAGACAGGCAGAAATGGTAAGCAGAATGAAGACACTGCCAGAGTAAAGAAGCAGAGACCGAGAGGCACAGAGATACCCAGGGTAGAGAGAGAAACAGAGAGACAGGGAAGGAAGAGAGGGAGGGAAGGAAAAGGGGACGGACACAAGTGGAGGGAAGAGAGGATGTGGTGGCAATTTCTGGGCAGGATAAGGTCTGACAGCCCTCCCATACCCATTCACCCTGAGCTGTGGTTCCCACCCACTCCTCTGCGTCCCACCAAGAAGCAAAACTCATCTCAGGAGTTTGTAGAGAGATTTTTTTTTTTTTGAAACATCTATGGCGAATGAAAAGAAGATTCTATGTCATTATGAGCAAATGTGATAGAAAACCTCATTTTTGTTCCCCAACGCCTTAGAATAATTATCTTTCAGATGAAGCTAAAAGAAGGCAAGAGTAGCCATCTTCAGTGAAGACTACATCTCATTTTCCATGGACTGCTCCCAGGACTACCCACCTGTTGGAAACAGGTGCTCTTGGAAAGGGGCTGGTTGGACTTTGCTTCCTTTGTTCTATTTAAACTGTGCAAATTCAAGGACGCAGTGTGACTCTTTTTCCCTATTTAATAATTATTCACTACCTTTTTCTTTTCTCCCAGTGAGAGAGAAAGGAGATGCATCTATTAAGTCAGCTTAATGTCTAAATGAGATGATTTGCTAAATTATGATAATCTAAAGCAATCATGACATGGCACACTGGCATATTGAGTCATACTGCGGGGTATAAATATGTAGGGATCAACGTGCCAGCAGCAATGCTGTTTTATTATTATTATTACTATTATTTCTAGTATTACATAAAAGTCAACTCGATCAGTTCCTTGCCTGCATCTTGGGTGAGGCAAGGCAGAAATTAAACCACTCCTGGAATTTTGTCTTGCTAGAAAACCACACATAGGAACCGTGAGAGCCCTCCCCTGCATTGAGAGGAAAGGCTTGACTGTTCTCATTCTCTAATAAGTAAGTACGTCAGTAATTTGGAGAAATCTTTTGGATTCCCATTTTTGCAAAATCACTCGTAATTTGTAAAACAACCTTTCTCTGGGTCCCTTTGTTGTTAAGGGGGAGCGCAATAGCCTTGTTCCAATCACTGTAAAGAGCAACATCAAGTTCAGGGTTTTGCTTACAAAAGGTCTACCCAGAAAATGATCCTTGTTTATTTTCAGGACAGAAAAGAACTTGGATTTTCCCTCTACAATGCTGTCAGGAGCTGTCCTCTCTAACAGCCACATTCACTCTTCCACGCAGGTGACGGACAGTGACATTACCCACTATTGTAATCATTATATTTTCCTCATTTCCATCTGAAGAGAAAATTGCACACGTTATTATGTCCGATGGTGTTTTAAATGAGTCTGGGTGTTCATATATCATATAATGCGAGGTACTGAGAACTGTTATTGAGAGGAAACTGGCAGGAAAAAAACAAGACGTTATTTCTTATTCCAGAATGGAGGAAACAGGGGAAAGAACACACACACAAAAGGAATATTTTGTCTTTTTGAGAGGAATGCCCTTTCTCCCAGATCACACAGTGCAAATTCTAGAGTCACTCCCTAAGTTGGAGTTGCCAATTAATGAAGCCATCCCTGGACAAGCTGGATTTCAAAATATGTCAATTTCTTGTGGGCATTGCCTTGAATTACTGACCCCTTTAGGCTTCCACAATCTCCCCTTCAAATTTTCACACAGAGTGAGCAAGCTTTGGAGTTTTTTATTTGGCACTGGTTTTTGTTTAAAATCACATAGTTCAAAATAATTGTGCCTCCCTAAAACTCAAGTCATTTTCATCTCAATAAATGATTTCCTCTCTCTAGTAGATTAGGGAAAAATTAAAATAAAAAGTAAACAAATAAATAAGCAAAAACACTGGCATCATCTCTCTGTCTCATATTCATATCTTATTCCATCAGCATATTTGAAAGAATTCCACACTTTCAAATATCCTGGTCCAAGCCACCAACACCATCATTACCTGGATGACCACAACAGCTTCCTGACTGGTCTCTTCCATTTGGCCTTTGGTCTGCTCTCAAAACAGCAGCCAGAGTGGGCACCTATTAGAAGTTACAACACAAGTTTCTCTTCTGCTCAAATTCTCCATGGTCTTCCAAAGTCCTGGGAAATATAGCCATAGTCATTCAATAGCAGAGAAAACCCACCATGACCCCTCCCTACACCCCAGACGCGTGCCTGCCCCTGGGCCTTTGCACTAGCTAATTGCACTGCTTGGAATCCCAAGCTGTCTACAGGGGTTACAAACCGCCTCCTTTCATCTTTATCCAAATTCCACATTGCTGGGAAGAATTTTCATGGACTCTTTCTAAATTACTACTTTCCTTTTAGCCCTTCACACACTCTATCCCTTCCTTGTTTCATGGTTCTGTTTTGGTTTGTTTTTTCCCTTCTTGGCACTTTTCATGATGTAACATACTGTTGATGCTGCTGGGTATTTTATTTTTTGTCTGCCCCCAACATCTTCCATGAAGACAGAGATGTTGTCATTGATTTTGTCATTGTTAAGTCCCTGGTGCCTAAAGTCATGCTTGCCACGTATAGGAGGCTCTAAATATATGTTTCTTAAAAGAATTATTAAGAAGAAGACAGAAAAGTTAACTATGTGGCCTTTATACAACTGCTATTGCTAAAAGGCTCAAAAACATTTGAAATGTATGTGTCCTACTTAATAAGAGAATATCAGAAATCAATTAGCACAAAAAGTCTACCCTAAGTCATAAGGAAGTAGAAATGAAAATAATAGGATATTTCATCTCTCAAATTAGCAAATCTTCTAAAAAATAAAATGGTATTACCCCATATTAGTATGAATGAGCATTTTCTACACTACCAAAGAGGGAATATACCAATTATTACAACTTTTCTTTAAAAATATTTTGGCAATGTATAGCAAGGCCTTAAAAATATTTATAAAAATTAAACTAACAATTCAATTTTTAAAATTAATCTAGAGACTGGCTGGATGCGGTGGCTCAAGCCTATAATCCCAGCACTCTGGGAGGCTGAGGAGGGTGGATAGCTTGAGCTTAGAAGTTTGAGGCCAGCCCGAGCAAGAACGAGACCCTGTTTCTAATAAAAATACAAACAAACAAAAAACAGCTGAGGCAAGATAATCAATTGAGCCCAAGAGCTAGAGGTTGCTGTGAGCTATAATGCCATAGCACTCTACTCAGGGTGCCAGAGTGAGTCTCTCTGTCTCAAAATAGAAAGAAAAAAAATAATCTAGAGAAATAACAACAAAAGTAGACAAAGGCATGTAAGAAAGTATTTACTGAAACTTAGCTTATTTTTCAAAAATGCAGAAAAATCTTTTTTATCCAAAAATGAAATAACTGGCTAAGTAAATTATATTTCAGCTATTTAGCAATATGCTGGCCAATGAAATCCTGTGTGGAAGCTTACCAAGTAGTCCAAGAAAAGCAATGTTCTTATGGAGGGTGAGATTATTGGCCACAATTCTCCACCCCCTACCCATGTTGACAGTTGTCTTCAAGATGGTTCATTCTCTTACCTTGCTTACATCCCGGATGTTCTAGTTTCACAGTCAAGGAACTTCTACTTGAAAGAGGAGAATAATTTACCATGGCCAAATCAAGTTGAATTTGAATTTTGAACCAACATAAGACAGACAGGCTCAGCGGGGTGCTGACCTCACACAAATCAGCAATGGGATGAAACAGAATTTGTCTCCCAGGTCTGACCCAAAGGTCTTCCATCTCTACCGCGTTTTCTCTGGGACCTTTTGGTGAACACAGCAAAGAGATTCAGCATCTCCAAAAGATTCTGAAGGGTCTCGTGCAGTTTCCCATGAATCAGACAGAGTTGAAATTGATTTCTATTGAGGGGACAGTCCCTCTGCCTTAGAGCAGAAAAATACAAATTCCTCCTGTTAGTGATGCAGTGAACAAAAACACCTTTCCAGTGAAAGCCGTATGTTCCCCTGCAGGATATGAGTGGGCAATAGAGGGTGGGTGGGCACAGTGCTGGGGCTGGTCAGCCAAGGCCCCCAGAGGAGCATCAGTCTCTCTTAGCAAAGGACTAATCCACTGGGCAGCTGACCCAGCATCCTGCCTGCTGTCACTGTGAGGGTCATTTGTCTCTGCTCTCCTCTTACTGCCAGCGTGACTTTAGAGAAGTCACTTTCAACCCTCAGATTTTCTCAGGTATAAAATAAAGGCGTTGCTTTCTGAGAGTTCTAAAGTTGTTTTGGTTCTAATGGGCTGTTCATTTTAGGATCCTTTGTCATCCTCCTGAAAATTTAAATTTAAAAATGTAATATTTAAGCCAAGAAAGAGAACAAATAAGCAATTCATGAAATCTTGTAAATGAAAGGCCCAGGGTGATTCCAGGGGGACAATGAGAGTCATAGAAAACTGCCTCCACTTTCTGCCTCTACTGAACCATCTGTAGGTTGAGAATCCTTCTTGGAGAGAATATCCCTTCATGGTGTCAGGATGGCATTTAACAGCCCAGTGGTTTCAAGAAAAAGGCCTAGGGTGAGACAATTCTTAATGAAGCCTCCTTGGTCAGGTGGTCACCATGAAGCAATCGTGGCATCCACCGAAGTAGAGTAATGTGCTGATGGCTGGAGCAGGCATCAGTGCCGTCTGAGGCTCGGAATTTGAGAGTGAAGGAGAGATGATTCTCCAGAGGAGACTGGTCTGATGAAGGGAGAATTTGAGTTGTGCAAGTGAAACTGTAGCTGCCACCAGGGTGTTCTGCTAAGGATCATCCTACACAGTCACCTTCATTTTAATGGTCCATCCAGCATGTTCTACAGGTCTGAGTTTACGACATGCCAAAGCCCAGTGATTACAATTTGAACTGAATGATCGTTTCACCCCAAAGCAACATTTTATCCAAACCTCTGTTTACTTGTTTTATTTTTATAACCTTTCAGTATTTAATCTCTTCTCTATGACGTGATCCTCACAACCACTCTGAGATTAGGTTCAGTTTTCTCAGTTTGTGAGCTCTCTGTAAATTTTCCTGTCCTCACCCACTATCCTGGCCCTGACCCCTCTGCCCCTTCCTCCTTTTCTTCAGGTCTTTGCCCAAGTAGCATCTTCTCAGAGAGTCTATCCAGGTGCACCTAAGCCTGTTGTTCTTTCCTCTGTGGGTCGTGCTCTTGCTGCCTCACTCAGCACTACAGGGCTGAGCATCTATTGCCTGGCAGGATGTACTGACCCGCCTGTCTGTATTTCTACGTGTTGTCTGTCTCCACGCACTAGCATTCCTTAACCTAGAGTCTGTGGGACATCGTGGGTGGGGGCAGAGGGGTATATGTTCTACTTTCATTAACTGCTAACAGAAAGTCAGCATTCCTTTCCATTGTGACAATAGGCCACCAGCCCAGTAGTAGCAGCAGGACCTGTGGCTTCATCTTTGGTACAAACTACATATACTTTCATGTTATTTTAAGCTTTGCAGATATTCTGAATTAGCTTAGGTTTTCCCTATTGTTGAGAAAAATTCTGAGGTGTGTCCTACAATGTCTCTGAGAGTCTGGGGCAAGACTGCTGTTAAATCCATCATTCTCACACACTTTGACAGACTTTCCTACCTTCCAAGTTACTTCGCACTCTCCTGCCCCTCCCCCAATGACTCCCATGCACCATCTTTTTCTTATTTGTTATAAAATACCATAAACGAAGCCAGGTGCTTTTACTCACTGCTGCTTTATGCTACAGAATAGGTGCTATTTGAGACCCTCATCCTGATTTATACTTTGTAAGTCTCTTTCAGTGATATTGTCATTGTCATATAGATGCTCATCTGCTATCTCATATATGAGATTTATTTTGAAATAGAATGAGATGATACTAAAATGAAAAAAGAAAAAAAAACCTCAAACACCTGTCACCACACGCCTGTGTCTTTATAGTGCCTGGGAAATCAGGTACTTTGTTTCATACCAATGTATGACTCATGAAAATTGGCCCCAAGCAACTCAAATGGGTCTAGCCCCCCGGCTGTGATCAGGCGTATGCCAAGCCCTCATCCATCTAGGAAGAGTGAATACACATCAGTTTAAAGTATTTAAAATGAAATTCTGCTATCTCATGATCAAAACTCTGCCTGGAATCATGAACAAAACAGGTGTTGACTTGGTAAATACAGCCCAATTTTCTCAGCAGGCTGGATATAAAGCAACTCGGAGCTACCTGTGCTCTGAAGAGCGCAGACTCACAGCCTCACTGTGAGCCTCTGCACCGCAGGGGCCCCCTTGGCTTCTCCCCAGCTTCCCCCAGGCCGGGTGCTCCTAACACACGTGCCCCTGCATTATGCCCCTGCATTTCTCAATACCAGGCTGGCAGCATCCCTCTTTATTCACACGTGACTGCCGGGGCATCTAATCTGGCAGAGTGCAAAAAGCAGGGGATTTGTCTACTTTCAGTGCCCAGGACCCTACACCTTGCCCAGGGCTGGGACCTGGGGGACATAATTAATAACCGTTACTTATGACATTTCCTCTCCATTGTCGTAGGTATCTCAAGCGAGGAATCCACAGCTGAGCATGAGAGCTCCGATGGATGGCTCTGCCCTCTCCCTGCTTAGAAGCAGGGTGCCCGGACCCCACAGCTGCCCACCTAACAAGTGTCCTAGCATGACACAACTGTCCCCAGGTACTAAATGCTTTAAATGCAAAGGGGGAAAAAGGGGAATAAAAACAGGGGGAGACTAAAATTGTCCCCCCACCTAAATTTTCGTGCTATTTCCTAACCACTTGTATTTAGCAAATATCCACTATTATTAAGTACTGTTGTAAAGAGTGGTATTGAGCTACTGATAGAAACAATAAATAAATACTAATAGATAAATAGAACACACATATTTAGATATGCAATATTTTGTAAACCTTGATGCATCTGCCAGCTTAGAAAATTATCACTAGAATCAAGCTAATGACTAAAAAATTTACCACTGTCACTTTGTATTCCCTCTGACCTGTCCCTCTGTGGACGAGTCCCCTCCTAGTTCTGCATACAAACAGGAATTTTCTTTCTTATGGGATAGGTAGGTTGTCATTTTTGATGATTTTACAAAAAATGAAATTGCACATATTTTTCTTGTGGCTTCTTTGTAACTTAGCACGGCTATTTTCAGACCCATCAGAATTGTAGCAGGAGTAACTTCTTTCATAAACCCCCATCGATTTTGTTGCATGTAGTCCTTTGTCTGTTTTTATCCCCCCACAGTTTCGTTGTATCGATTATGCCATTGTTTGTTTATCCATTCACCTGTTAATGGACATTTGAGCTGCTTCCAGATTCTGGCTGGTACAAATAAAGCTATTATGAACATTCATGAGCAAGTCTTTGTATGGGCCTGTGATTGCCTTTCTCGTGGGTAAATACCTAGAAACAAATGTAAATTAATTGCATTTTTCTAAATCTGAAATTGTAAAGCGGTGCCGTTATAGGAGGCGTGGCGTGGTATCTCACTGCAGTTTTAATTTGCACTTACCTAATGACGAACGATGTCGAGCATCTTTTTATGTCCAGGCATCCATTTGCCGTTGATCCATTTTGCGATATTGAGTGTGTGTTACAAACGATGCCCTTTGAACTGGAGCTCACGTTGAAATTGCATAGGGAGCAATCAGCTGTGGCCTGAGAGGAGAAAGCTGAATAGATTGGCAGTAAAATGAGAATGAGCCTTCTGGTGAAAAAATGCAAGTGGCTTCTGTCCAAATGATTCCCTAATTGCTAGTCATTTGCAATGAACTGTTTTGCTGTTAATGAGGATGGGCTATGTGTCCTACCTGTGATGGTGACAACTGTTAGGGCATAATACTAAAAGTGCAGAAGACTTTCTAATAAGACATCGTTAGCCTGCACTCCAGGGGGCAAACACCACACCTGAAAGAGCCCAGACGCCAGGATGTGAGTTCTGTGGTCTTTCAACTCCCGACTGGCTAAGGGGTGATCAGCAAATTCTCTGTGAACCTTGGGAAGAGCAAGATAATGACCTGGGAAAAATCTCCCTCCCCACTTGAGTCTTGAGGTTGAAATTGATTAGATGACATACAAGGTCGCCATCCAAATCAGACACAGTTTGCGAACTTTCAGCCTTTGAATTAGAACAGTTTGCAGCAGAGACACATACTGTCATGTGAAGGACAGATAGGCTGGTGAGTGACTGAAGCCAGCCTGCTGGGGTGAAGGTGTGATGGGGATAAGAGGGCAGTGGTCCGTGTGGATTAGGGGCAGACCGCCACTTCCTCTGACTGACTTGGCAAGTCCCTTAACTCTGTGCTTCAGCATCCTTACTTACAAAACCAAGCAATAATTTGCACCTGCTCTTAGTGCAACTGGTGCAGGGGGGGCCCCTCTGAGATGATGCCCTGGACTGCACAATGGCACTGCCCTGTCCACTAGGGGCAGCCGCTCCTGGGTTTCAGGTGGTTGCAACCAGAGAGTAATATGGATCCACTTTTGCTAATTTTTTTTAATTCAAATTAATATGAAGGTTCAAATTTTTAGGTTGCATTGTTCTCGCTTTCAAGGTGATATCTCAGAATGAAAAAAAATCCAACGTACTCAATACTAATATGAAACCAATATATAAACAAGGACACGCCCACACCAATGATGAAACACAAATATAGATCTTTTACTATTTGTTGGTTTGTATTGATAATACAGAACTCTTGACTTCAAGTAAAATTCCTAAATTCCAATCTTGAAAATTAAGTGAAAAAGCTAAAAAATATTTCATGGGCCAAAGTAGATTGTGTCTGGCCCTCAGGTGTACAACAGATTGCAATCACGTATGCATGTCACCCGCAATGAGGCAGGAATCTGGTTTTAATGCACCAGCGGTAACCACAACTGCTGCTGCTTTTTCTCTGTTATTAATACTTGTCACTTGTTTACTAAATGCAGGACACTCTGATCACCAGCTCTGGTTTATTCTCTCAGCAATGTCATCTCCAAATAACAGATGGAGAAATAGAGGCTCAGAGAGGTTCAAGGGTTTGGTCAGGTCACACAGCCAGCAAGCGGCAGAGCAGGGATTTGAACTAGGCCTTCCCATTCCAGAAGCAGTGTCCCTGCTCTTTCTTTGGCTTCCTCTGCCCAGGGACAGATGATGGCCAAACCAAAGCTAAGCCAGATGTCTCCATTCAGGACAGAACAGCCCCTGGAGGGATAGCCAGACAGCACTCCAGGCAGAGGGGCTGGCTTCCCACCTTGGCCTGCCTCTGTCTTGAGTCTGCCAAAGCAGCCCCTTGATGAAATGGGTCCGAGGCCCTGGCCACCATTCTGGCAGTGCTCCTGCTTAAGCATCATTAAGTAAAGGCTGCCTGCCCTTGCTCCTATAGACACTGGTGTGTGCACATATATGTTCTATGTTCAGAAACTCTATTCAGTTTAAATATTGCAATCTGGTTCAAAATATTCTTAATGGCTCTTAGGACATAATTTTCCACCTTCATCAGTATTCCACTGCACGTTCCTGGGTAGGCATTGACCGCATAGACCATATCAGACTTTATACATCCTATTGGGTGATACTCAGTGTTCTGAGAAGTTGAAGACTTTTTACAAGATCATTTTCTCTCTCCCTCATGTCCTCTTAGAGTCAAGGTCATGGACTGAACCAGATGATGCAGAAATAGTGCTTGGTCTACACGTGGCTTGAGCAGCCACAGAGCTGAGGATCTTTGCCATTGGTGATGCCCATTCTCAAGCCATTCCAATGGCAGGAGGTCCATCCTGGAACGTTTAAATGCCAGTGACCAACAATAAAACCTTTGGGACCATCACAGATACAACATGATGCTGTGGAGATAAAGCTGACCTCAGTTTTAGAGAGACCTACGTTCAGATTAACTTTCTGCCTTGATGTCGTCTTGGAAAAGTTATTATTTTTTAAATTATCATTTGTTGGCTTGTTTTTGCTTTGAGGGATCTGCTCTATCACAATGTTGATGTTACTGACTTTTTTTTTTAATTTCAAAGCATTTATTGAATAGATAATAGATGCAGATACTAAAACAAAGATTACTAAAAGGTAAGGGGTACAGCCATAGATCTGTCTCACAATGGTTATGTTCCATTTCTTAAGCTGTATGTTAATTACACAGATGTCCATTTATTGGTGTTCTTTTCACAGCATAGGTTTGTTTCTGTACGTGTGTACGTTCTTATATATACATTTTCTTTTGCAAACTTTTACTGCCAACCTTGAACCCCAGTGTTCTAGTTTCTCTCTTCACTTTCTTTTTAATCTTTGTGGAGGCAGTTTATTCACCTATAAACATACCTAAACTCCCCCCCACACACACAGAGGCCTATAAAACCCAAGCAGAGGTAAAAGTAGCCCATCTTCTATACAAATGGCAGCAGAGGAGAAGAGCAGTCTCCACTTTGCTTTGTTGTTCAGCAAAATATACTGGTCGATGTTTCTTATTGATAGAAGGAAAATGCTGTTTCATTTTTAATGACCAAGGTACTGTTGTATCTCATAAAAGTAGAAATGTTGGTTGTTTCCACATTTGCTAGAAGGAAAAATATGGTAATATATAGGGATATGGACATATGTATATACCTTTGTCCTTGGATGTTAAAATAATGGCTGAATGAGAACCTAGAAACGGGAATGCCGAGTCTGTTGTACATTTGCAGCTCACTTCTGGACCACTTCAGCTTTCTCGCTGACTGTCTCATGCGGCCAGGTGACAGGGTCTTGCTGTCTCTGCCAACACCAGACAGAACGTGCAGCAACATGACAGCTCACTGTATCTGCCTCATGGTTCAACGAGAACATTACCACTTCCAGAAACACCAGGGAATTACCCGAAACTGTTCTACTGGCGAGACAGACGTTAAGAAGTGTTGGCAGGATGTGCAGAAGCAGCAACCCTTATGCATTGCTGTGGGATGGTTGAAGTGGGGCTGCAGCTGTGAAAGACAATTTGGCTGTTCCTGAAAACGTCACACATTATAATGTATCAAATGCCCCGGCAATTCTGCTTCTAAGTATCCCCAAGTCAACTGAACCCATTCATGTGCACAAACACTTGCAGGAGAATGTTTTTAACTTTCACGTCCATCAAAGCCATAAATGAAAATACTTCCATGTTTATCTACAAAGGAAGAGATTAAAAGAAAATAAAAAACCTGTAACGCATCTACACAACGGAATGCTATTCAGCCCTAGAAAGGAGTGAAGTACTGATCCTTGGTACATGGATGGACCTCAAAAAGATGCTGTTAAGTCGCAGGAGGCTGACACAGGGGAACACACGTGTCTGATTTCACCAACACTAAATGTCTATAAAGGAGGAGTCTAGATAGAGAAGGTGGTTGGCAGGGGCTGGGATGGGAGCAAAAGTTGATTCCAAACAGGTATGAGGGGAGCTTATGTTGTAAGACTGGTTTAGGCTCATGATTGCACCATGTGGAAAGTTTACTAAAACTTGTTACACCCACTTGTTCCAGGCTCTCTAGAAGACACACAGATGAAAAAGACACAATAGTCTCTTCCCATTGCTTAGGACCCAATAACAAACTGAACATCACCAATCCTTTCAAAGTTCTTTATTTATATTCTTGGACAGACATTTTAAAGTGGGAAGATTTTACAATGAAAAAAAAATCAAGCTCTCTAGCTGGACCTAAACTAGTAGAAGATCTATTACACGACCCTCAGACACTCACATGGTATCAGCAGGTGGTGCTGGGTCCCGACCCTCCAGCTCCCACTCTCATTTCCCTTCCTCCCCAGCATCCTCACTCATGCACGTGGTGAACCTCATTTCCTAGAGATTTGATTTGAGGATCTCTGACCTAGGCATTCTTGGCACCAAGGTAGGGGTAGCTGGGGTTCTATGAGCACAGAACTCTAGGCAAAATGACAACAGGGGTGACCAAAATGAAAGAGGTAGATGGGCATTCTTCCTTCCACTTTGGAAACTCAGATTTCTCTAAATCTGAATTCCTAGATGCCAATGTCTTCTGTATACCTATAGCAGCTTCATTTTAGCTGCAATGTTTTGGCATTACTTTTGTAGGAGGAGATAGACAGATGTGGCCTCAATTTGGGCGTCTACCTTGGAGATACCTTATGCCTCCTTTCCTTGGCAGGTTAGGAGGGGTCAGCACAGGCAAGAAGAAGTAGGGCATCTGACGGGCAGATGACAGAGGCAACCTCATGGACCCAGACACCACCCACCTCCCCACAGAAGCCAGCCTGCTTTCACAAAGCTGCCTCTTAAATGAGAATTCTGAACAGCCCACAAGGGATACTCAATGGGCACTCTGATTGGAAGTGAAAATCACAGGGTGGTGCATGGTGCTCTCAGTAGATTAGAGCATGTTCTGTCCCATTAGGTTTTTTACTGCCTAGGCGGCTCATCATGGTGAGTAACGGCGTCCATCTGTAAGCTCACATCCCCTGGAGAGCGATCAGGACTTCGTGATCATCGTCAATGAATAAGCTGCCTCATCAGACAAAAGTAAATATTTTCCAGAGGCTGATATAACTCTGGGGAGATTGAAAAAGGTTATCAAGTTGGCCTGAGGTCCACAGTGGCCCTTTCCCTGGTCATCTCCAATTTTGCCTGCTCTTTTTCCATCCTCTACTAAACCTCTATCATTTCCTTCACCTAATCTTAAGTAAGGTATTTTCCTCAAGGGTATCAATCAGTGTTTTACACTTTCTTAAAAAAAAATTATGGGGTAAAACTTATGGCAGGTTGAGCTGACTAAAACTGGTTGTAACAACACTCTACAACATCTTGTTATGACATTAACATTCTTCCCATCCCAAAGTGAAGTCTACATCCCTCCTGCCTTGAACTTGGTAAGTCTGTGACCATAGTGTAAATAACTCAATGTGGAGTCACAAAAAGCAATACAACTTGTGCTGGGGCCCATGTGGGGCCCTTATTCTTGGGAGCCAGCCACCATTCTATGAGGAAGCCCACACAACATGAGGACAAGGGTAGCTGTTCTAGCCAACAGCTGACAGCTAATACCAGCTGCCAGGCTGTGAGGAAACAAGCCTTGAGTTGATTTCAGCACTGACTATGGGGCCACTTGTGCCTCCTACAACTTTTGAATATTCTCAGCTGAGACTTCAGATTCCATAAAGCAGAAAAAAATGATCCACCCCATTGTTCACTTTTCAAATTGAAGACTCATGAAGTTCATAAATGACTGCCATTATTTCATGCTATTAAGCCTTGTAGTGGTTTTTTGCACAGCAATATCCAGAACAAAATCCCCCCTCCCTTATCAAAGCAATGTCCTTAGGAAAGTAGGATAAGTCGACTGCAGCTGGACAGGACACATTTCTGAGCCTCATCAGGCTCACAGATAGATGCTATGGCTCTGGGCACTGCTTGTTGCACGGGCCCTGCCAGGAATGCAGTGCCTGCCCCTCAGGTCCCAGTCAACACTTGCTGAGTGAATGACTGAGTTGACTGTCTTCGTAATTGAATGGCAGCTTGCAGTTTAAAAGGCAGGATAGGAAGGACTTTGCCATCAATGCAATGGACTAATGGCAGGTGAAACTCCCTTATTCCCTTCCAAGATTGTATAAAAATGATGAAAAAGATTAAAAAAGTGAAGACCAGCCATTAGCAGATCAGCAAAACCAATACGCTCTGGGAAGAGAAAAAAGCAAAAAAGCAGGTGAATCAGTGACAAGGTGAGCTTCATATAGAGCATGAATATAGAGATCTGAACAACTGTGAAAGTTAGGGTTCTACCACAACGCGTAAATATTATGAATGTTAAGAAATTAACACAGTGAATGAAAACATAGCATTTAGGAAGTGGAGAGACTGCCAACTCCTTCATCTTTCAGAGGAGGGAGCCAATCAATTGGCCACAATTAAAACACAGGATTTAAAACAAAAATAGCAGAAATAACAATGATTCTAGAAATCAAACACTTTCTTTTTAAACCTCAACAGATATTTTAAAAACCAATTCACTATTGTAGTCGACTAAATTTTGTTTGAAGTCCAGCAATGTTACTTTGGATTCTTGGTCTCCTATTAAAAATAATAAAAATAAATTTAGCATATTTTTTTATTCAAAAAAGGACGTGCCACCTACAGTGTATTTTCTATTGATTTGACGATTCATTCACATACATCACGCTCAGAATGATAACTGGACAGACGAAGATCCTCTGACATTAAAAATGGAAATTTGGGCTCTTAGAATTTGAGATTTTTTTGTTTGTTTGTTTTACATTTTTTTTTAATTGAATGTTAACTATGTACATTAATGCACTTCTGGGGTACAGTGTGGGGTTTTCACATGCATTCTGAAATACTTCCATCAAACTGGTCAACACAGCCTTCATGTCATTTTCTCAGTTATTGCTTTAAA